>PVKU01004967.1:0-133903 GCA_004027475.1 Anoura caudifer
CCAATTTGGATGCCTTTTATTTCCTTTTCTTGTCTAATCGCTGTGGCCAATACTTCCAATACTATATTGAATAGAAGTGGTGAAAGTGGACACCCTTGTCTTGTTCCTGATCTTAGTGGAAAAGATTTTAGCTT
Organism: Anoura caudifer; assembly: GCA_004027475.1. Lineage (NCBI taxonomy): Eukaryota > Metazoa > Chordata > Mammalia > Chiroptera > Phyllostomidae > Anoura > Anoura caudifer. The sequence goes on from PVKU01004967.1 coordinate 135, forward strand.
TTGCCCATTGAGTATAATGTTGGCTGTGGGTCTCTCATATATGGCCTTGATTATGTTGAGGAATGAAGAGCCCTGTTTTCCAATGTATTTATTCACTTTACCCTGTTCCTTTGATACATGTGTTCAGTTTCCTTCTCTTGACACTGTGTTTGCCTTAGATCTCTCTGTACACCTTCTAAAACCAATGTCCTTTCTCTGAGAGCATCTCTTGTGTGATGAAGCTCAATTTCTAGGCTATTGAATTTACTTTCAGCTTTAGAAAGTTGTTGAGAAAGAATCTCATTTCTATCTTCCAGGTCAGACATATCACAATTCATTTTGTCCCATAAACGAAACCATTCATCTCTTGCTCTCTGGAAATCATATCACAGGTTTCTTTTTGATGTCTCACTTTGCTCATGATCCTGCACAGCAGTAGCCAGTCTAGACTGGTATGATTCAATTTCTGTTTCCAGTCTTTCTTTGTTTTGCTTTTCAGTCTCCAGTTTAGACTTTAGTATTGTATTCTCAGCTGTCAGAATGTTAAGCTGCCCATTATATTGGGATACTGTTTTTGTAAATGTTTCCTCATTCAGTTTTACTGTCTTTTGAAGAATGTTATTATTTTCTTTGACAACTGCAATGTCCTGAAAATATTTTTTTCCATTTCCTGGTTCTGATTTTTTTGCTGTGTCTATTTCCAGTCTTAGCATAGCAATTTCATCCTGTAGCATGTGGTTTTCATGCACTTTTTTCTGTTTTATAATTACCAGAAAATAAATTCTTTTTTACAATCTTTGATTCATTCCATCTCTAGTGTTCCAAGAGTGGTTTCAAGTTGTTGGCTCATTTCAACTACTTTTATATATTGCTCTTCTTTTTTTCTTAACTGCTCCCTTATTTTGTCATAAAACACATCCATGTTTGTTCTCCTCTCCTTTTCTTCTTTTACTATAAACCTCAAGTTGCAGAGTTCTTGTTCCCATTCCACTTTTTGATGCCCTGTGATTTCATTTCTTTTGTTTCTGATAGCTCCTTTTGTAGTTCTCTAACCCTATTTTCCATTTTTTAAATTTTTCCTGTAAGTATTTCACAGTGATTTTTCTTAAGTTCTATTAATCTTTCACAGGAAAGAAGTGTGTCCCCTGGATTTTCAGTAAGCTAACAGAATCAAGACTTTTGCTACTTTCAGAACACATTTTAGGTCTCCTTTCTCCTTTGTATTCAGAAGTTAGTTGATGATTGCTTGTTTCTTGCTTCAGTATTTGCCTTGTTGCAAGCAGCTTTGCTACTATAGCTGTATTTTGACCAAGGACAGTATGGTGGAGAGCAGTGTTGCCATCGATGTCCATTATATTGGGGTCGGCACAATGGTCTAGCAGAATTTTTGCATGTTCCTCTTGCTGGGATTGTACAGCGTTAATTAGAGCTGTCCTGTTTTGTCACTGAGGTTCAACAGGCATTTTCTATCAGCTAGGAGAGTGACCAGTCCCTTATGGCCATTGGCACAGGCCAAATGTAGGGCAGTCAGACACACACAGTCCTTCCTTCTCCCTCTGCCCTAGTCTGGGGCACTGTATCTCAGAAAAAGAGGTACAAGTCCATGATTCAGACTCTTGGCACCATCAGCTGTGTCACCTCCATGATCTCCAGTCAATCCAAAGCCATGTGGCACCTTCTCATGGCCCACCAGCAAAAATCCTTTCACCCCTTTTCTTCCCAGCAAAGTCTCTCCTGCTTCCTAAGCCACGTGACAAAAAGGAGTAACCCAAAGCCACGTGGTCCTAACTCTCACCGAAGACTCAGGGTCCCCACTCCACCAAAGCCTTGCAGTTTTCTGGAAGGACTGTATTTTAATTTTCTTGACCACTGCTTTTATCTGTTGGTATATATAAACCGGCATGACCTACAGTTAGAAAAATAGTACATCCTAAAATGATATAATGATAATTTGATATGCATAATTCTATTTTTAAGAAAATAGATCTAATTTCAGAATAGTTGAATTTCTACAGTAAATTGATTTTCCATAATAAAGCAAGTATTTAGCTACAGTAAAGCAAATTAGTAGCAGGGTAAATATTAATATACCTTACACTCTCAACTTTGGATCCCTCTTTTCTATCTAAATCCAGTAATTTAGCATCCGATAAGTGAAGGTTTGTGTTCACTAGGTTAGGTGTAGAAAGAAGAGGGATTTATAATCTTTGGGAAAGACCTTGTGATGTTCCTTCAAACAAATAGAATCATTAATACTCTTTTAAACAAAACAAAAAATTGTGTTTATGTTACATGGTATGAGGTTATATAGGATCTCAGAATTCTTATCCTAAGAGCAGGCAGGGGAGATAGAGTTATCTTTATTTCCCTCTGTTAAACAACAGTACCTAAACTTTTCTCTAGTGACATTTGGCAACAGAGAATTGCATGGTGAGAGGGAATTTTTCAGATCATCAGAATGCCTTGCTCTTCTGATTCTCTAAAACCCAAGAATCCCCCAAAGGAATCGAAACAGAAGACTGAGAAACCAAGTCGTAGGAGCATCCAGAAAAATAACCAGTGGGTGGTCTCTGTGCAATTCCACTGGAACTCTAGCAATCCGTTACATCTACTGTAAAGCAAAAATTGTGTATTGCTCACCAGTGTAACAGAAATTCCCTTAGTGATCTGGCTTACCTAACTGTTCTGTGTACATCACAGCGAAGAGAAAGAATGTGCCCTTGCCCTCTGCAACCCAGGAAAAAATGTAAAGTAGGTCAAATTTGCTTTAGACTCTTAATACCTCCTGTTCTGTAAATCTTCTCTTCATTGCTCTCTAATTATTCTCAGTGCTGCTGAACCTCCCCTCACCCTCCAATTCTAACAATCCATTTCCATTTTCTCTCTGAATGAAAGCAGCCCACTGCTTGGCTTTGGCCATCTCTGGGAAGAGACAAGCTGCTTAAACTGCAGAGGAGAATGACTAATAGCTCCAGGTCTTCTTATGGGCAATTGTAGATTATTATATTAGTAAAATATAGTCATATTATAAAAAATTTAAAGAGAAAAGGAAAACAAAATCATAATCCCATCACCCTAACACAGCTACCATTTAAAAAATTATTTTTGGTATATGTCTTTTAGTTATTTTCTGGAATGTTTTACTTGTTTACTTTCAAAGTGTACATGAAATTTTTATTATTTTAATATAAACATAACCATATTCTTAGATGCTGGGCTCTGTGTGTGTGTGTGTGTATTGAAGATGTTTATTAACTTCTAAGGAATGAACATTTGGATGATATTAAATAGTAAAATATAAGAATTCATCATTTATACTTGGGGTTGGGGAAAATGTATTTTGGAGGAAAAGAATTATAGAATAGGCTGTTGGCTTTGCCTAGGAGCCTGACCCCTGAGGACAGCTGCCCTAAATTTACCTGGTTTCAAGCTGTATATCTTCTTTCTCTTTTGAAATAACAGATCATTTGTTATTGTTTATAACTTTTTTCCAAAAGCACAGTTTCCAATGGGAGGTATTGGGTGTAGGGTCTGAATTTACCTATAAAATATTTGAAGCTTTCATTTTTTTCTCTTTAACTGTTGATATTACATACTTTGGTCCTTAAAAATTTAAAATATACTTTTCAAATTTAATCTTTATTATATTGTTTCCATTACCATTTAGTCCCCTTATAACCCCCTTCCCCCAGCAATCACCACACTGTTGTCCATGTCCACGAGCCCTTTCTGCTCTCTACCCTCGTATCCCCACCCCCACTAGCTGTCAACCTGCTCTCCATCAGAGGCCTAACTCACCAACTTGACCTTTTATTTTAATCTTTAGGATTGTTTGGATAGATTTGAGGATTCACCTATGACCTCTTTTCAGCATCTTGAAAAACTGAAACCAAGAGCAAGCCTTTTAGGAAAGAGCCCAGATGAGAGCCATGATTGGTTAAAACACTCTGCACGGCCATACACTGCTCCAGAGGTTAACCAACGACGAGAAAACTACACTGGAAAAGTTACAAGTCCTCGAATGGTTTCAGCAGGCTTAGTTCATTTAAATGACACAATCTCAGATTATGATATCCATAAAACACAGCCAAAAAAAATGTTTGCTCACTCATGATATTATCCAACCGTGAAAGAGTTCAGAATGACATGTGAGGCCAACAGTTGGAATGTCATTTCTCCAGTTAACAAAATGGTGTGGAGATCTGTCCTTCTGTGTGATAGAAGTCGGCAACCAAATTTCACCTTGTTAGAGCCATTTTGTTTTAATTAAAATGGAAAGAAACACTTTTTGATGTAAATGTGTTTTTGTTTCCTTCAGGAACAAACCCAGAAATACATACTCAGTTCAAACTTATTAGCAAAGTTGTATTTCCAGTTTTCCTCTTTTTCACTGTGTAACAATATCATTCCAATTCATAGTTCTCTGTTTTCTCAGATCTTTGTTATGCTCCAATTTACCCCTGCCTACCGAGTTTTCAGGCTCTGTATTTGCATCTGTTTAGCCTTTTGCTCTTTAGCTTTAGTTATACAGGGTCCGGCAGAAGTAACGCCTGCATGAGTGTGGTTGGTAGGGTAATATGGGTGTAATAATTTATAGTCTTAATTTGAAAATTTCACCTAAAATGTCATATGATGTGCTTGACTATGATATTATTATATTATAGAATTACATGTTTATGATTTTGTAATAAAAAATTTTGTAAGAAAAAGGGGTGTTTTATGTGCCGGACCCTGTATTTCTTGATTGAACAGAATGCAATTCTCTAGACCTATAGAACTTGTTAATTTTAATATCAGATATTACAACTTTTTACACTGTAAAGATAACAAAGAACAGATTTAATACTAGTTCCTGAAGCATCTCTTACACCGTAGTGACTTTCTTACTTGGAAAACTATGAAAGGGCCTCTTTAATAACACAAAACTCAAGAAGTTGCATAAAATTGCAGAAACTGTGTAAAAAGTTATCTAGCTAAACCACCTAGAATTTAATTCAGAGACTTCTGAGAATTGGTTCTATTCCCATCAAGTACAATATTTGGATCTTGTTGAACTTTGGTTCATTCTTGAGAAGCAAAAACTTCAATTGATAGAATTTTTGTCAGTTTCAATTTTTCTCCCACAAGTCACAAAATCTATAGGGTTTAAATACGTTGGGTGGTAGAAAACCTAACTCTTGATCATTCATTTAATGGTATAATCAAGGTAGCAATTTTTTTTTTGAGACCAAGATTTTCTAGTAATCCTCAAAGTTGTACCTATATAAGTCATAGTGTAACAGGGAAAACATAACTCTGGATTTTCTTGTAGAAGGAACACAGGGAATTGGTTTCATGAGTGATGGAATCAAGGCTAAGAAACCAAAAGGGATGGTGAGTCAATGCAGAGATTAGCACGAGCAGGAAGTGCTACTACCTCTCACATGGAAGAGACAGCAGAAGCAAGTGGTGCCACCAGGTCCTAAAGTCAAAAGACAAAGAATACAGTCACTGCCAGAGACATCAGAAGAAACAGGAGAGTGTGGGAAAAGGGTCAGAAATAGTACATTTCTCCCCTCTTTCCCTGCCCTCTGGTCTTCCACTATTTCCTCCCTGGAAACCAGAGAGTGAGGGTGCGTGGGAAATGTATTGCAATTCCCAGTGAAGCAGAGCCAGGGAAGAGTGGAGAAATGGATTTAAGAGCTAACAGGCAATTGACCAGCAGTATTGATAAGGAAAGCCATTGATCCAGCTTGCTGTAAAGGAGGAAATACTTACTAGATGGAAATCTCAAATCCCTTTGCCTCACTTTAAACTCTTAGTGTCAATACTATGACATGCAAAGAGTTTAAAATTTCCTACTATGGAATCTCAAATTTTCAAAAGTTATTTAAAATAAAAAAATTTAAAAAATCTCATAACCTTTATTCAATGCTGAATGCCATAAATATTTATTAAATGCCCATAATATGCCAAACACTTTGCTAAATACTAGGAATATTCTAGTGAATAAGAATATTTTCAAGGAGTCCACAGCCTGTTAGGGGCATACACACAGAAGTAGTTAGAACCGTATAAGCACTTTTTGGGAAAGTACTACAGAAGCTCATAGGAAGGCATTTTAGCTAAGGTGACTGTGCTAGCTTGGGTCCTTCAGAAAGCCAACACTGAGATGATTGGACAGGTGTGAAAGGCAGAATAATGATCTGCCCACCCTACTTCCAGGAACCTGTGAGTATGGTAACTTACACGGCAAAGGAGACTTGCAACAGTGATTAAATTAAGGGTCTTGACATGAGATTGTCCTGGATTACCTGGGTAGGACCAAAATAATCTCAAGCATCCTTAGAAGGGAGAGGCAGGAGGGTCAGCGTTAGAAAAGCTGTGATTGCTGAAACAGAAGTTGGAGTAATGCTGGCCCAGGAAGCAAAGGGAGGCAGGCAGCCTCTAGAAGCTGGAAAAGGCAGCAGATTCTCCTCAAGCCTCCAGAAGGAACATAGCCCTGCCAACCAATTTGAAGCTTCTGACCTCTAGAACTGCAAAAAAATAAATGTGTTGTTTTAAGCCACTGCATTTGTGGTAGACTGTTATAATAGAGAGCTAATACAGCAAGCAAGGAAACTGGGGTACAAAATTTAAGACATTCTTAGGGTAAGGCTATCAATGAAGTGTTCAATACAGTAGCTACTGTGATGGTTCATCTCATATGTCCATTTGATGGGGCTGCAAGGTGCCAATATTTGGTCAAGCATCATTCTTGGTGTTTCTGTGAGCCCTTTTGGATGAAATTAACATCTCAGTCTGTCGACTAAATAAAGCAGATTGCCCTCCTTGATGTGGGTGGGCCTCTTCAGCTCAAGGCCTGAAGAGAACAAAAACACTGACCCTCCCCTGAGGAAGAGAACTCCTGTCTGAGCACCTTAAACAGGGCATCAGCTTTTTTCTGCCTTTGGACTCATACTGAAACATCAGCTCTCCCTGGGTCTTGAGCCTGTCAGCCTTCAGCCTGGAACACTACTGTCTCTGCTAGCTCTCCCTCCAGCTTGCCCATTCACCTTGCAGATCTTGGGACTTGGCTTCCCTAATTGTGTGAGGCAATTCCCTGTAATACATCTCTTATTGCTTGTTTCTCTGGAGAACAGTAATACACTCCTAGGTCCGAGGGGCACTGTTTCAATCTTCACAGTCCATCTTTTGCATTACACGTATCAGTGCTCCACCCTGATTCAGGAGAACCTCCTTGACGGTTCCTGTGAACCTCTACTACTGAAGGGAAATTTAGAAGGAGGTTAGAGGAATACTGTGGCCCCCAACACTACATGTGGCCTGGGGCCCTCTGCTGGTGCTCATCTCCTCTCCCTCCTCCCCCTGGGCAGGTCTTTGTGGCTTGCTTGATGGAGGGACCTAAACATTCTTGATGGGGGCTGGCCAAATAAATAGGAAAAGGTTTGTGTCTCTATCTATTAATTTATACACTGTCTAATTGGTTTTAATTTTTTAGTCTTAGGACAATCATTTAAAAATAATTTTAATGGAATGTTAAATAAGAGCATACAGATTAAAATCCAGAGACAGGTCCCAATTTACCACACTTCAAACCACATACTCTTTGAGACACAGCATCTCTTTTGCTATTATGGTAATACCATGCATTAAGATCTCTATGTAATTATATGTTGCATCACCTACAGGAGCAAGAATAATCATATAAAGGACCAGCACATCATCTCCCTCCATTGAATCAAATACCAGGTTGTCCCTAATTCACAGATTATGTAAATAAATCTATTTGTTTGCAAACTGGTTTTCCTTGGCAAAACAAATTAGAATCTGTGCTTTAGGTTTATCAGACCACACAAAGAAAATAAATAAAAGCATAAACTCAATTCAATAAATCTTTATTAAGCTCCCACGGGGTGCATGAATGTAGGATCTATAATTTACATAAATAGAAAAGTGTTACTATAGCCCCTTAAAAAAAAAAAACCACAACTTCTCTATATATTTCAAGTGAATCATTTAATGTGAGTGAGGCTCAGTTTGATATTACCATATTAACAGAAGAAAATGGGAAAGTAAAACATTCTCCCTGTTACCAGAAAAGAGTTTGATGTCAGGATAAACTAGCCTGTGGGTCTAACAACAGCTGATCAAAAAGGCTAGAGAATCTGGAAGTAAAAAAAAAAAATGTACTTGGAAGCACTGTCCTTTGAGGGTTCATTCCCCTGAGGGCAGCAAAATGCTGAAAGAATTAACTGGCTCAAAAACTATATTGGGAGTTTTTTAAAAGAAGAGTTAGAGCATTGGGGGGGGGGGGAATTGAGAATAGGTGACACTAAATGTGACTGGATTCATAACTCCAAAGTTCCCTGGAGTTGTAACAGCACTCTGAGCTAACCGAAGGGGCCACAGGCTCATGCTCCTTTGAATAGAGTGGTTTTAAACAATAGGCTCTCCAGTGCACCAACTGTATTTTCAAGTATAATTCTAGTATGTGTACCTAGCAATACAGAAGCAAAGCAGCAGGGAGAAAGTGTCAAGTATGTAGGACATAAAAGGATTTGGCAGCCCTAGAATTCCCAGTCTGAGTCTTTTTCATCAAAAAAATCACATTCTGGCTCAGGCCAAGGTGATGCTGCAGGCAGTGCGACTGGTGGCTCGTGAGAAGCAGGAGGCAACAGTGAAAGCAAGGAAGCCGGCCTCTCTTCTTTCATCTGTTAAAGAAATTCAAAGTAAGGCTGTTGGCACATAAGTTCAATACATTGGTTTTGTTAGCAATGAATAACTTCCAAAGACATCACTGAAAGTGTTTAAAATTGTTTTCAGGTGTTTTCACTAAAAATGCTGTTGATTCTGGTTATCTGAAAACAGGAAGAAGTGATAGCCAATAAGCTGATTTTTATCAGAATTATTTTTTCTTTAAGTCATTTCTAGATAATATAGAAAAAATAAAATATCTTTAAATTAATCAATGTATAAGCTAAGGATATAGTAACATATGATGATATTCCGTTTGTTTTTACTCATTTTGCAGAATGGATATATTTTAACAAGTCTGTAACTAAACTACCAAAATGTTTTCTTGATTTTAACTTTATTTTGTAACAAAGTTATTAAGAGCCTTGGTAACCAAACTGTCCCATTAAGCCAACAAAATGAAGTGACTTTTTAATAGTATTTAAAAACATCATTTTAGACAACAGAAAAAAGATCAGCTTACCTGTTTGAAGAAAACATGAGATAATAAACTGCTTGCTGATGGCCTGAAAATTTTTTTAAATTATAAAAAAAAGAACCTCATATTAGAATGTAGATTTTTAGATATAAAAATATATTAGAAATTAGGTTTAGAGCTATAAAATCCAAAACTAAAAACTAAAAGGAAAACTAATATATGTCAGAAAGCCTAATTCTTAGCTTCATCCTTGACTAATAAGAAGAATTAATTCTAGAGATACCCTTCAATTAGTCCATAATTCAACATTTACTGGGCACTTATCAATGATAAGGAGCTTATGCTAGGAATTAAGGGGCTAAAAAAGATAACATATACATCTTATTTCCAAAATATTAATGATAATGTATAGTTACCTATGATAGTAATTTATATTATTATAATAGCAACTAACACTTTTATACTGATTGGAAATTTCTAAAATATCTTAATATAAATGCAGTAATTAATGTTCAGAAAGATTAACTGATTTTTACAAGGTGACTTGGTTAGGAAATAAAACAGCTAAGACTGGAGCCAAGTTTTCTGACTTTGAATCCTGTATTCTTCCCATTTGCTCACTGCCTCTACTTGTTTTTAGCATTGATACTGTCTAGAATAGACTATAATTTTTTGATCAAAAGAGTGATTAAAAATTTGAATTTGTTGGGAAGGAACTAGCATAAAGGTTCTATAAAATATAAAACAAATATGTTTTATGTTAATTACAAGAAGTAAACAATATTACCTTTTCTCAGGATCTTGTTGCAAACACTGCTGTACCATGCTAAAGAAGGCAGGTGAAAAAGTTTTTGAGGATGGTGTTTGCAATCTGTCACTGTTTACTGTATGAGTTCCACTGGAGACAAGCACACTTTCTCCAATCCCGGAGTCTACACCTGATCGGGAATTCTTCATTCTGGAGTCTGACTGAGGGAAAATACTGAAATCCAATGGGCTATAAGGAGGACCTTTCAGTTTCTGTAACAGCATCTAAAAGAAAACTTTCCTTCAATCCTTTTCAGGAAAAATAGTAAACATCAACAATAAAGATCCTAAGAGTCTTACAGCAAGGATGTTCAACAGATACTATCCAGAATATAGGGGATCATATGAAGGAAGGTAGTTCAGGAATTTTAGTAGCATTTACCTGAGTCCTATGCATGTCCTGGAAAGGTACCTGCCCACTGGCCAATTCACACGCCGTAATCCCAACACTGTAAATATCTGACTTTACGTTATATCCATGTAAGTCCTGTAAACAATTAATTGGAAGTTCTTTAGTGTGAATAACTTTAAACGTTACATACATGTGCTTTTTTGATAAAGGATGGTGAACAATCGTGGGAAAAACTCGTAAGAAAGAAATCAAGCTATACCTAATATATGGCATACATTTTAAAATTCCTAAGATAATAATTTTGACAAGAAAAAGAAAAATGCCTTGCAGTAGTAGTCCATTCACCAATCCAAATATAAAGTCACAATTGTCCTTTATAGTCAAGCTTATAAGACACTCGAGACGCACAGACAACCCAATGCAACGGCCACACCTGACCTGTCTCAGCAGTTCTGGACTCAGCCACGGCTGCACTGATGTGCTGAACTGTGGGAAATCATACACAGCCCTATGCCTCTGTCCGTGCTTAACCAAACTATGCAGATGGGACAGGCCAGAAAGGGTCACTAGGCCATCACCAGAAATGAGGATATGGCTGGCTTTAAAACTCCTAGAACAAAAAGAAACAGTCCTAAATGCTAGGAAATTGGCCAATGAAGAAAGAATAAAAATCTGGTCAGAACAAATCCTTGTATCCTCTTGGAAATTAAATATTCTTTATAAAATAGCAGCACACTGCTCTGTATATTTAGGAAATGTTCAGGAAATTAAGGAATCCTTTCAGCTGTTTAATATAGCGTTAGGATGAGGAAATATATAACTGACAACTACATGTTTAGAAGTGATAATATTTTCTTCAAACTTGGAATGGAATCAAATGATTAATTTCACTCTTTTAGGATGCTATTGCAAAACACCAAAGAAGTCTAAAAAAATCAACTAATATTTAAAGTATAAAGTTAAATGCAATATTATCCAAAAAAGACAGCCTTTCATGGTATTAACACTATTTATAAAGATATGTCTCATACAAATATTTCCTTTGTCAAATAAATTATAAAAGAGCCTTGTTTTTCCTCCAAGTCACTGGATTTGGAAACTAACAGAGTTTCTAACAGACTAATAGAGTAGGATGACCAATAGTCTGGTAAAGTATAATAAAATCTTGAGTAATTACAATACAGTCTGTTATAAATTCTCAGTTAACTAGAATGCTGCTAAAAACACCAAACAGTAAGAATAAAAGCTTTAAGAACATAGAAAAAAAATAAAAAGCTTATTTAAAAGTAACTTAATTAAAAAGGAAAACAAAGCCCCTGTGTATCCTAGAACAGCACTGTTTTTTAATATTTAGTAAATTTTGCATCTAGAGTTTGATAACAAGAATTGATATTTAGTATGAAAATTTCAAGATGATGCAAAATATTTAAGAAATCAAAGAAAGGTTTAGTTACAATTTGTACATGATATAACTATGACTTAAAGAGAAAAAACAGATAAAGGAGCTATTTGCTTCAGGGAAAAAAAGCTAACTAGGATCTCACTCCCTACAGCTTATGTCCCTCATGAGACCGAGACGTGGGCTGTGAGGGCACAGCACCTGGCACAGAGAAGGTGGTGGGAACGTTGGGGCGAATGAACAAAAATGTGAACATCAACAGTAGCAACGGGCCCCTTCCTCCCTCAATTTTTATTTACAAGTTTCCTGTTCCTCCTTCTGACACTCAACTGCTCCTTCCTTCCTAAAAGCTCCCTAAAAAATGTCTTCCACTAAAATTCTTTCATTTTGCAAAATACAAATAAGTAGATACCTGTGAATACAGCCATTTTGGTGCAGATAGTTCAACCCTCTCACAGCTCCAAAGAGAATGTTTCTTATTAAAGTTTCACTCATTCCTTCAGGAAAGTAAGTCCTCAAGAGTTGACTTGCTGAACCTGAAAGAAACCCCTGAAATCTTTAAATGAACACTGAAAGTGATTTTGCTTCTAACTATGTTTTAAATGTTTTTTTTTTTCAACGATAAACACATGCACACACCCCTTTGTTACATTTTAGAGTCTAACCATTTTTCTATGCTAAGGTAATTTTCCTTCAAGAATATTTAAAAAGACTTTTCTAATGATACTCTAGAGATCAGAAAAGAAAATTAACAATTTTCAATATTACTAAAAATTACTGTGTGTATAGACATGTGTATAAATATTTTTAAATCCAGAGACATTCACAAAAGCTGTCCTAAAAATCAAAGTTCTAGAACATTCAATTATTTATTCAACACACTTACTGAACACTACTTTGTGCTAGGTATTGTATGAACACCCGGGAACCCCACATGATAAATACATACGTAATCCTGCCTTCAAGAAGCTCAAATCCAGTGAAGGAGCCAGGTACATACGCAGATGTTTCTAATACACTGCAAAAGTTTACCACGTAGAGAAACGGGGATGGGGATGATGTCCCTGAAGAGTAATGGAAGCTCTCCACTGAGAGAGAGAAAGAGGAAGGAAACTGAAGAGAAGAGACAGCTGGTGCAAAGGCCTGGGCTTCCTGGAGAAGCAGTGGTGGTTCGCTGATCATCAAACCTATTCTACTTTTTTCTGAAGACTAAAATCCAACAAAATTCCGAAATAGAAATATAGTATGAAATTTGGGATTGGGTTAATCATAAATCTAAGATCCCATTCATCCTTATAACATCCAGGCAAAAGTATGAGTTGTTTTACCTAGAATGAGTTTTCTTACCATAGGCCATAAATGGAGAAATAACCCAAAGCCAGCTGCCAGCAGTGAAAACAGTCCAGTAAGTTGTAATATTGGGGTGCCGGAAAAAGTGGGACAGAATCACAGCTTTCTAGGAGAGACACACGAGAGAGACGACATCTGAAAACCTTCTCTCCTTACGATGAAGGTAACAGCAGCAGTGGCAGCCAATACTCAGTAAAACTTACTAGTACCAACCACATGTTCTTAGTGCGTCATCTCTTCAAACCTCGCAACCACTACACAGTGTGATAGCATGATTACGATGTTACACAAGAGGGCACTTGGAAATGAGTGAGAAAACTTGTCCAAGAGCTCATAATTAATAAAAGTAAAAATGGGATTTGACCTTAGTTTGATTCTAGAGGTCACATTCAATGATGCTATGTTCTTAGTATAGAAACATTTAAAAATACATACATATATGAAGATAAAAGTCACTGCTAACATGACATCACAGAGAAAACCACTATTAATTCCAATCTTTTTTCTGTGCAATATACATGTGCACATATAAACATTTTTTTACAATATCAAAATAAAATCCTTTCCCTCTTTATATCAAAAATGATTAGTGACAATGAAAATGGTATTATAATATTCCTGAAAGGCAATTCTGTTAAAATGTATCAATTTAGAAGTGAATTTTACTTAACCGGATGGAAAGGAAACTTTGCCTCTGTCTTTTCTTTTCCCTATATGACTACATGTGATTGGATTGACTGGGGATATTGTAAATCTTCAGACCAGCATTTCAAATATGATATTCATTTGAAGGAATGTATAGTAGTTACCAAAGTTTGAATATATTTGTTCTTTCAGGAACTGGCTTTCTAGTATTCTTTCCAACTCTGTAATTGCATGTTTACTAGAAGGCAGAAATCTACTTTTCTCTAACAGAACAATTAATTTAGGAGAAAAGTTTCTGCAGATGTTAACTCCTCAGACAGACAGTACTTTAAATGTATCATTTTTTTTTGTATTGTTACCTGTAAAGCTGTCAGACGCTCTTCAGTGCAGTGTTCCAGATTTGTAATTTTTACAGTCACCAGTGTACCTGTAGGAGTGTGCTGTGCAAGATGGACAGAAGTCAAGTTGTCAAATCCTCTTCCTATAATCAGACATAAAAGTTGTGTTAGCAGAGAAGAAAAAAATTGATAATTTGGAGTTCATCAAAATTAAAAACTTCAGCTTTTCAAGAAAACACTGTTAATAGGCACTTAATAAACATTAGTTCCCTCCCTTTTTCTAGTCACAAAATTCTGCCACTTTTATCTTTAAAAAGACATTAATCTCAAAGTCATTCCTTCCTCCACAGTGTCAGCATCACTGCCTTAGTTCAACTCCCATCCTCTTTCCCTGGAGAGATGCAGTGATTTTCTCACTATGCCCTGCGTTCCCAACCAGGCATGCGTCAACATTACTGAGGAAACTACTTCAAAAGCATATGCTTGGCTTCCATTCACCAGAAAGTTTGATTCAACAGGCCTGTAATGGGATATAAGAATTGTAATTTTTAAAAAGACCCAGTTGATGAGGATCATACTTCCTCATAACTAATCTAGTACATCTTCTAGAATGCTGCCTAGAATTGCTAGCAGTTGTCCTTCTAAATTCAGCATTTTATCAATAGGAAGATACTACAGTGCAGCAGCTGAGAGCTTATATCCTACAGTCAGAAAGGTTTGCTTTTAAATCTCAGAGCCTTAGTATTCTTACCTGCAAAATGGGAGCAGGAAAAGGGTAAAATGAAAATTCCATATGAAATGTTCAATATAATGCCTTATTTGGATACTATTATTACCATCATCACTATTCCGCAATGTCTTTCTATCACAGAGAGAAGTTCCAAATTTCTGCCTTAATCCTTTGAGTAATAAAATGGATAAATTGTGGGGGCTGACACAGAGTCTGAACTTCAAAATGCACCACGTGAAGTCTGTCACAATGTGTTCCAAACCTCCCACATCTCCTACCACTGCCCACCACTCTCCTCTTGTTCCCTCTTCTAGGCAACTATGTGGTCGTCTCTTCCTAACCATCCTTCCTCAGTTACCTATTGAAGTAAATATTGAGTTGATCAAAAAGTCTGTTTAGTTTTTTCCATAAAATAAAAGACACCTTTTCATTTTCACCAATAACTTTATTGATTTGGATATTTTGAGTATGTCAGCTATCTCCTGTGTAGTATAACGTTGATTATTCTCAATTAATGTCTCGATTTGATGGCTGTCAACCTCAATTGGCCTGCCCAACTGAGGAGCATTGACCAGCATGAAATCTCCAGCAAAAACTTTGCAAACCACCTTTGACACATTCTATTAGTCACAGCACCTTCTCCATATACTGCACAAATCTTTTTTTGTGTTTCAGTTGTGTTTTTACCTTTCTGGAAATAATAAAGCATAACATGCAAAAAATGTTGCATATTTTCTTCCACCTTCAATATTAATGTGGCTACACAAAAATTGACCAATTTTGATAAGTTTTTTCAAATGCATGCTGATATGACAGCTGTCACAATACAATCTAACAAAACTGTTTAGAATGAAGTTAAAGACAACTAAGAGCTACTAAAGCAATCTTACAGAAAAAACAAATAAACTTTTCGGCCAAACCATTATATTTTATCTTTTTTGAATTGACACCATCTGAACCTCCTGTCTAATATTAGGGCATTTCCACTAGTACTATTGTAGAAAAGGTCAGATCCTTATTCTCTCTTTGTCTTCTTGACCCTGGCATGAAGGGTCAATGACCTAAGCTTGTCCAGCTGGAGTATGGAGTGAGTGACATAAAGAAGTAGGGCAGCAGAACTCACTGCTGCAGGATCCCAGGGTGCTGTAAGTACCCACTAGATACTACACGACCTGGGCTGCTCCTATGCCATGGCCCTGGCAATGGCTCCAGTCATGCAGCTTCTCTTGGCTTCTTCCAAAGCCATTTATTTCTCCAGCCAATAATTCTGTGAGTTAGCAAAAAACAATATTGTTTAAAAAATTTCTCTTTTGCTTGTTAGCCAGGATTGTTTTCTGTTGTTTGTAACAAACACCCTGACTAGAACATTTAGCAAACTCTTCCTAATTCTTCAGGATCCAGCTCCTTTTTGCTCCATCTTCTCTGTTCCCATAACACTCAGCACACCTCTACTATAGTAGCCTCTAGTGGATAAAGTGGAGCTATCTTATGCGTTCATCTTCCCAGAGAGAATGCGGACTCCCCAGTTGTTTTACATGGCGTTGTATCCCTTGCATCTAACATAGCAGCTGTTTGTAGTGCTTAATAGATGTTTCTGAATATTCAGTCAGAGCAAATGTTTCACAGGTTTAAGGCTGTAAATAATAGCCATCCTGTTCCAAACTTAACAGAGACAGATTTTTACTACCAATGGGATTTTACGTAAGTTTTTAAGCTGAAAAAAAGTAGTGTGGTTAAAGGACTATGACTAAAAACATCTTCTTGTAATCAATTTCATTTCTAACAATGAAGGATTAATTATGTGAAATCTATGATTATTACCTATTTCCACTTGGAGTTCATAGTGAGAAATGTTGGTGGAACAGATCACTTCACTGTGTCTAGTGGATGGAGGCAACCTGGAACGTATTGGCTCATCAACCTGTGTTGTTTTAGAAAAGATAAAAACAAAATAGGTATACACCTTT
This sequence comes from Anoura caudifer, assembly GCA_004027475.1. Lineage (NCBI taxonomy): Eukaryota > Metazoa > Chordata > Mammalia > Chiroptera > Phyllostomidae > Anoura > Anoura caudifer. Next base: position 16,856 of record PVKU01004967.1, read on the forward strand.
CTGGTCCCCCAATTTGGTACCCTGCTCCATTATAAAATACAGTACTGTATTTTCAGACACACACATACTCATGAGAAGGACACACAGAAAGCTGACTTAAGATACTATTTTAAAATCTAAAAAGAATTTATAATTGCTAGGGACTGATGTCAGTTAGAAAGCTATCAGCCTATAAAGGAGAAGACAGGAAACACAGATTCACAGGTAGCAAAGAATACTTTCCATCATGATTTCCAGTAAGCATTTTTAGGAGTTGTTAAGAATGGTTATTAATTCTTCAAGGTAGGTAATGAATAAATATATCAAAGGAAGAGTCGTGGGGACCTGTGAGTAATGTCCTGTGCTTGTGCTGCTGCTTCAAGTGATCGCAAGTTCTATCCATTGCTCAGACAGGCACATCCTCAGCTAGGGACGTATTGACAGTCAGGGAACAATGTCCACACCCTAGTCCATTAAAATTGCTGAAGATGTTTTTCACGAGATGAAATGAATTAGAAGAGAGATCAGAAAGAAAAAAAAACAATCAGACCTCCTGAGTTAATGACCATCAAGCAATATGGCATGGCTCACACGGTGCTCCAGAGTCAGAGTCCCAGCTCTGCACCGATCCCAGTGGCAATGAAACAGGCACACAGGAGAAAGAGGAGGCCAATGCCAATGGTGTCATATGATAGCCACGAGGCTCTCCCAAAGGACATCAATGCTCCAAAAGACTCTTAGAAACCTTACAGGCACCAGCAGGTGGCTAGAATCTTATTACTGTCTCCAAGGCAAGGAGAAGGAAGAAGGGGGTTAGAAATTATATTACCATGTGCCGGGAATTGTGTGAACTACTTTTTATATCCTTAATGCTACACGTTCCCTAATGTTTTAAAAAAAAAAAAAAAAAAAAAAAAAAGGAATTATAAGCTCATGGCTAAAAATGAATAAAGGTGAATCTTGTTAAAGAAAGGTGAAAGATTATAAAAAGAAATTCTACTACACAATTGGAAACAATCCCAATAAAAAAAGAAGAAATCAAAATAAATCAATTTAATTTCTTTAGAATAGGTAGTCTTCAAATAAACTGAGATTTAAAGAACACATGTAAAAGACAAAAGAAGAGCATATAATAATTTAAAAAATGTTTTAAGTGACAACCTATAAACTAGGCAGGCAGGCTATGGCACAGAATGAACTGAGGCTTACAGCTCACTGTAAAAAATGGCATAAGGTTGATGGGTTGAAATCAAATGGATAACTGGTACTTTGCTTTCATCTTCTCCATTAGGGAAATAGTCTTCTTGAAACTAGAAGAGGCACATATGTTGTGAAAAACTAGCTGAAGCCCAAAACAGGTTGTTTCAAATAGGTTCAAACCTCCAAGCCAAAGACAATTAAATCTAGGATATTAATTCTGCAAACATAGTAGAACTTGAGCAAGAACCAGAATGGAAATAGTCAAAATGCTGACCCAATTTTTCCAAATAAGAGAGAAAACTATAAAGGGGATAGCTTGCTGCATTTACCCAGTCAAATGGGATAGTTATCATTTACTAGATAAATGAATTATGAACACTTAAGAAAACAACATGGTAATAATAAGAAGACTGCATAGGTTTACTAAGAAGAAATCATCCCAAACTAACCTCTCTCTTCTTTTTGATGTGATCACTAGTGAGAGAATTAGAAAGCAAAAAATAAAAGTCTTGAAGAGGTATCTGTACACGCATGTTCACAGCAGCATTATTCACAATAACTACAATGTGGAAGCAACCCATGTTCATCCTTGGATGAATGCATAAGCAAAGTACATACAATGGAATATTACTCAGCCTTAAAAAGTAAGGAAATTCTGAAATATGCTGCAACACAAATGAACTTTGAAAACATTATGCTAAGTGAAATAACTCACTAACAAAAAAACAAATACAGTATGATTCCACTTATATTAGGTACTAAGAGTTGTCAAGATCATACAGACAAAAAGTAGAGTGGTGGTTGCCAGGGGAACGGGAGGGAGAGGTAATGGGGACATACTGCTTAACGGGTAGAGAGTTTTCATTTTAAAAGATGAAAAGAGCTATGGGGATGGAAGTTGTGATGGTTACACATTATGAATGTGTTTAATACCACTGAACTGTGTACACAAACTGCTTAAAATGGTAAATTGGAAGTTAATGTATTTTAACACATATAAAAAAGGCAGTGCATGTGGAAGTTTCCTGAGTTCTAGGCCTCTTTCTTGGCAACAGATACTTTACTCTCTGAACACTACCTCAATCTGAAGGGTAATTTTTTCTTAAAGATTTTATTTACTTTTAGAGAGAGGGGAAGGGAGGCAGAAAGAGGAGAGAAACAATGATGTGTGAGAGAAACACCAATTGGTTACCTGTCGCACGCCCCCAACTAGGGACCTGGCCTGCAAACCAGGCATATGACCTTACTAGGAATCGAACTGGCAACCTTTCCGTTTGCTGGAAAACACTCAACCAACTGAGCCACACTGGTCAGAGCAGAAGGGTAATACCTGAATGAAAACTAGGATTAGACACTACATCCCATTGTACAAAAGGGCAGGTACCTGGAAGGCTTTAGAGAATTAGTGGGTAAAAAGAGAAATGACAAAAAAGACAACTGAAGACAGAATCAGGATAAATGTATAAACAAGATTAAATGGGATTACCTTATTTTGTAAGAAATAAGCCATTTGCAAGGCAGATTCCTTTTGTAGTGAAAATTATAGTATAAAGTTAGGATTAAGGGGGGGAAGAGAAGTATTTATTCCCAAGTATGTTTCTTTAAATATCATTTACATCAGACATTGCGCATGGGGAGACAATGATGAAAAAGCCAGGATATCTCTGGTGTATACATCAATCATTTTGAGATACTACAGTCAATGCCATTTTATACACATGGGGCTGTGTAAGACTTGTAGGAGCCTAATGAAATAAAAGGTACAAGAGGAAAGGCTTGAGAGATGTGATATTTGAGCCAACTCTCTATGAATGAGGAGAAATTTTAGAGGCAGAAAAGGGAGAGGAGTATTTTCAAGCAGAAAAAAGAATATGTGCTAAAACTCAGTAGCAAGAAATAAAACTCAAAAATTATACCTATCCATACCACTAAGAATCCCTATACCACGCTAAGAAGTTCAGGCCGTCCCCTTCACTTAGCTAGAACACCTCTATTAGTATCCCAAGACTCTCAGTATTATCTCCTGTCCTTGACTCATTACCCGATTCTTCCTCTGGTGGATACGGTGGTGCACAGCCAGATCTCCTTTCAGAATTGGAGGTACCTATCTCCCCAACTACAAGGACAACTGAGTCTTGTTCGGGGAACTGCCCTCTTCAGAAAGAAGCTGCCCAGCCCAAGTTATGCCACTTTCCTGGGGGCAGCCTTTATCCGAAGGCTGATGGATACAGGAGTACAAAAGCCCAGGGCCCTTGGGCAAGTATGACAATCAGGTAGAGCCACACCAGCTCCGGACATGCTCATGGGAATGGCTAAGATCTCTCTTCAGATTTCATGGGTATAACCAACTCTGCCCCCTCCACCTCTCACAAGTGTTGGTCTAGAAGGAACTTCCCAATAAACTTCCTACATGGAAAAAAAAAAAAAAAGTTTAGGCTTTACCCATAGGCTTTTGGAAACCAATGAAAACTTCAAAGTTGGAAAATGATACAAGCAGGCCTGTATTGGTAACAGTGCTGAATGCTGGTCTGAGTGGCGAGAAGAGGTGGTATGTGTGTCTAGGAAACTAGAGGCAATGAGTCTACCTGCAACAGTCCAGGTGAGAGATGATGAGTATCACTGGTGATCAGGTGAAGGAGGGCACAGACTCAAGGGTATGTCGGATAGATTCATAAGATGGTATATAACTAGATGCTGGAGCAGAGGAAGATGCAGTGTGAGAACAATTCCAGTTTCTAGTTAGGATGACTTAGTAGATGGGTTTTCATTAGCCAAAGCAGGAAACACAATGTGTTGGTGAAGTCTGAAAGAAGATTAAGGTTTTACTCAAACTGCATAATGATGCCTTTGAAAACCCTAATCTGAGCTATTCAATAGACACCTCTGGTGCCCAAGAAAGAGCCAGGGTGGTAGGAAAAAATTCAAAAATCATCAGTTCTGTTTCATGCCAGGGTTCCCTCTTCACCTGAAGGAAAACCTGAGGCAGCTCTAGGATAATCTGAAATCTGAGCAACTCAAGCTATAGGAATAGGTGAGACTGCTCAAGGAGAGATGGTTTAGGCAGAGGACAATTATATACCTCTGGAGAAAAGCAGGAGTAGAGGAAGAAGAAACAGTAAAAGACACTGTAAAGAAGAAGCGATAGAGGAGAACCAGGAGTGAATGGTATTACAGAAGGCAAAGGAGGAGCATTAATTGTACTCAACATTTTCTTACCAAGTTTTGATGGATACCAGTTTCAGGCTGTTTTTCAGGTCTGAGTGATTCAACTTGTGTTCGTGAAGTGCAGAAGCAATTCTGGAAATTCAAAAATGAATTATATAAGTGAAAAATCAGCCACAAGACAAGCAGGGGTGATGTGTGGATACACACAGGTCTAGTGACTGGAGTGAGGGGCAGAGGGGAAGGGTAGCATGCAGGGACCAGGAAGTGAAGCCAGGGTTCACACTGTGGAGGTACTCAATATGGGAGAAAAGGGAGAAGCAGCTGCCATGTGCAGAAGACAAATTTCATCTGTTATCATTCTACTTGGCACTATCTCTGATTCTTGTCCTCTCTCTGGAGGTCGTGGTATGAATTCATTTTCACAGCTGGTATTGATATTTAACACTTCCATCATCTCTACAGTTTCCTCCTAAATTTTAGCTAAAGATTATTCTGCTGTACCTACTATAATCATTTTTATTTTGATCCTCAGACTTTTTTTTCCTTAAGTGTAAGAACCATTTTAATCCACATTAAGCCACACACTGAGTATATCTGGAACCACTTTTGTTTCTTAAGGTGATAAACATCTTTAACTTCAACTCAAAGCAAATTAAGAGACTTAGTTCCATGATCATAATTTACATTTTCCTGCACTTTAGCCCATGGTCCTATCATCACATATTGCCAGTAAAGAAATGTGACAACTGTATGTGATTTATCACATCATCGATTAGTGGGGTGTAGCTGACCTTATATATTTAGAAAGACAGGACAAGTCAAAAGAAAAATACAAAGAAATTCTATGAAAGAGATTTTCATAATAAATTCTTTTTCAGCATCTCATGAACATTCATTTTTATATGCACATTAAAGTATCAAATGGGTCTTTTAAATCCACTCATTAATACTTTGTAGTCAGTTACTTATGAATAATCAAACTTCCTTTCTTTTAAAATATGCCAGAATTTCTCACTAATCAAACTAATCATTTTCTCACTTAGCCTAAATTACGGATTTTTTAAAAAGATTTTACTTATTTATTTTTAGAAAGACGGGAAGGGAAGGAGAAAGAGAGGGAGAGAAACATCAATGTGGTTGCCTCTCATGTGCCCCCTACTGGGGACCTGGCCTGCAACCCAGGAGTGTGCTCTGGCTGGGAATCAAACTGGCCACCCTTTGGTTCCCAGGCCCGCACTCAATCCACTAAGCTACGCCAACCAGGGTGAATTATGGATTATTTTAAATTGGATTCCTACAGCTGGTATACCTAACAATCTTATCACAATGATTTGATATATATCCCTACTATTTTAAGTAAATTTTGCCCTTGAAGAACAGAAGCTAACAATGTCAAGATAGTTGTAGAATCATTTCCTTTGCAAAGCTTCTATTGATTTGCCTATGGTGAATAAACTTCACAATACCAGTTTTGAAAGATACTTATTACTGTTGCTCAATTAGGTCACTTATACATTATATTTGATATTTATGTATTTTTTTGCAACATTTACTCTGAAGTTTTCACAATAATAAGTAACTCCATTGTGCAGAAAAGAGTGAACACAGCAGGCCTAAAACTGCTATCATCAGAAAAGGCCAGCTTGCAAGTCTGACCCTTAGTTGGTATCTAGGAATTTAAATTTGGGGAAAGTTCCCACCATTCCCTGATAAGAATGGCTCACAGTGCCTAAATGCTGTGCAAACAATATGATTTATGCTGAATGCCTGCTTTGTTTCTGGGAGTCTGGAATTAGTTACCTGCTAGCAGAAGGTACCTACACGACCAATCCCCAGTAAAAGCCCTGAAAGTGAGTCTCTAATAGGCTTCCCTGGTAAGCAATATTTCACAGGTGTTGTCATAACACCATGGGAATAAAGCCCATCCTACGCGACTCCACTGAAAGAGGCTTCTTAGAAGTTTGTGCCTGGTTGCCTCCAAAATTCTTCACTCCACGTACATCTTCCCTTTGTACCTTTGTATCTTTTTGCTGTAATAAATCTTAGTTGTGAGTATGTCTATATGCTAAGTTTTGCAAGTCCTCCTAGCAAATCACCAAATCCTGAAATGGTCTTATCAGAGGTGCCCCTCTGACACAGCTATCAAAATACATGCAAGCATATAAAAAGACACTTTCTCTCTAACAAATGCCTATCACTGTTTTAGATGGAAAAGAACTTAATTTAAGACATATTGGGCATATTTTTTTAAAACTTAAATTGACCCTAATTTATTTCCAAAATAAGAATCGTGATCTATGTTTTCAGTTCATAGAAATATGGAAACCATTTTATAAACATAGTAAACTTACATTTCATTATCTTTATATAAAATTTCACAGTGGAAGAAAGCTGCCAAGGTTACAAAACAAAATCACAAAATAGTCATATTTTAGTCTTAAAAAACATTTTTATATATGCACTGAACCAACTGAATGCTGCTGAATATAATAGCTTGTGAAAAATCTATACATGAATATCTTAGGCAGTATAATGATATAAACCATCCAAAATATTTTTGAACGTAACTTATTTTTTATTATCATAACAGCCAAGTGAAAAGCAGTTAGCCCTGTAGAGACCCTAAAAGGAAAATATATTATTTATGTTGCTCCTTTGAAAACATCATTTCTTAACTATCAAACAGAGGATAAAACTTAAAGGGGGAAGAGTCCTTCATAAGTAAAAATATCAATTCTGTTGCACAAATATCTCATTGAGGAAAAAACATGAATATTTTGAGTCAAAGGATTCTAAATATTTCATCATTGCAGAAAGAATATCATTTAAAGTAAAATTATTAATAAATTAAATGACTGTAAATTACCCATTATCATATCTATTATTTTTCACAAAATCCATAATTACAGAATAGATTAAAATATCCTTTTTCTGGCCCTGGCCAGGTAGCTCAGTTGGTTAGAGCTCATCTGGATATGCCAAGATTAGGTGTTATATCCTCAGTCAGGGATCAAGAATCAATCAATGGATGCATAAATAAGTGGAACAACAAATCAATGTCCCTCTCTCTGACTTTCTAGAATCAATAAATTTAAAATAAATTTAAAAAATATATCATTTTCCCAAAAATTGGAAGCCCTTGTAACCATACAAACCTCTGAATCTCAGGATCTTTATCAAATGCCCTTTTACATCTTAAGTAACCCTTTACAGCAAGGGTCAGCCAACTATGGTTAAATTGACCCACAGACACATCCATCCACATATCGCCTATGGTTGCTTTCACACTGAATAAAACAGAAGAGTAATTTAACAGAGACCATATAGCACACAAATACTATCTGGCTCTTTACAGAACAAGTTTGCCGATCCTTGCTTTGGAAAATGAGGTAGGTATCTCACCTCAATGTATTTTCCAGACATATAAAGCTCCCCCTTTAAAGTAGAAAACCTATATTTTAAAGTAAATGCATTCTGAATTTTTTATATAACTAATAATACCTTCTCCTAACTACTTAGTTCTGCCTCTTAGACTTGGCAAATGAAGGTGTTGATTGGCAGATATGAATTTGAGCCTTAGCTCTAATTCTTTACAATCTTGGGCCAAACTCAAAGTAAGGATTATACCACCTGTCCTGCCAATCACAACTTTGAAGACTGAAGGAGAAATAATGTATAAAAGTTTTCTGTAAATTACAAATCCTCATACAAATGTATCCATCACTTTTTAAAAGATCACTGCTTTAACATATAAGACATGATGAAAGTCCTAAAACTACTTAATCTAAAGTAGACTCCAATATCTAAAGTACATTAGACATGGATCTAGTATTAACAGAAAACTAGTTGGTATCTATACCTCATATTGCACATTGAGCCAAATGTTTCTTTTGTCTTGTTAAGCCAAGGGGCTTTAAAAATATTTTTTTTCCTTTGCCTTTAGTCAGATGGAAATTTGTAATAGATTTTTGACAGATTTAAATAATAAATCATAGCTAACTGGATGAGAGAGGCATTTCCAAGTACAGCATGTATATGAGGGAAAGGGTATGGGTCAAAGGAACAGAATAATGAGTATATCAGAAAAGTATAGGAGAAACTCTTTTTTGAAGGAACAAAAAAGTCAGTGAGAATTTAACTCATTTCTTAAAACAATAAATCATTCAAATCACAATAACATCTCAGAATAAGGAATATCTCAGCAGAATATGCCTTTTGTTATGATTCTGCAATAACATCAAACTACTCTGATGTCACAAAATTAGATCCATATTAACAAAAACTTACCAGAAGAGACATTGAATCGCTTTAGTTCACAGAAAGCAACAAAAATCCATCTACTGCAGAGATTTTTGCTTTATCTTCAAGATGCAGAAATATCCTACTATAAAAAACAAAAGCAAAATAATTTAGATCGACATAAAAGTTTCTAGAAGAAGTAACTGCCATAAACCCACACAATATTTAGGCAGCTGTTCTTTGACACAAGGACTAGATGGAAACATTACTGGAAAGTGTTTTTGAAGAGTATTTCTGTTTACTGAACAATATTTGGGATCTGACATCACAACAGAAAGGCAGAGGGAAATTGAAGGGAGGTTCTGGATATTTTCAAAGCCTCAATATACTTACACCTCTTCTTCCCTATTTTTTCTGTAAAAGAACCCTAAGCAAATGTGAAAATAATACGGAAATACAATGTTGGACCCACTTTTGATATAAATTGTGCCCCAACAAGTCCACTTATAAGTAAACTTTGAAGCTTCCAAAGCTTCCTGATAAGATTAATTAACTTTTAAATCATCTGGGTTCCCTGACTAGCAAATTTGGAAGAATCAGATTAGTAAAAGACTAAGAATTAATAACATTTTCTTGTTGCCACACATTTAAAAAAATATTTTTTTGGTTTTCATGTGATAATAACATTTTTTTATAGGTTGTATTTTTTAATCTTATTTTTAGTTCTCAATTCTATTCTTGGAATTTACTGACAGATATAAAAAATATGCAGATTATTATGCAAATGAGTCCTGTCCACTTTCACTAATAGAGTATTAAGGTCAATAGTTTATGAAGATTCTGCAACAGATTCAGAGATTTAAAAGAGTGACTTTTTCAGATTCAAGGAGCTACAAAAGCATCACCAAGTTTCCAGATCTTTCCTAATAGAAAGGGTAGTAATGTTCTAAATTTGCTAGTGCCTGGTTGTTTCCTTATACCTAATAAATATCTCTTCTTTCATATTTTATTGCTAAAGAAAGATGTGAATTTATTCAGGATGTTCACTACAAACCAAAGATGCAGGGAAGAAGAAGAATCTGAAAGTGTATGATTACTTTGTCATCTGTCATTCACTGTAACAATTTCAGGTGCTGGAAGTTGCTATGTTACAAAAGGAGGAATGGCTATCTTCCAGGGTAACTGAGATCAAATGAAATATTTCTTCTGAAAGTACCCATAACTACCCAACACTGTATCAATATAAGAGCTTGAGAGGGTGCTCTGAAAGGCATACTCACGTATACCAGCGTAAAATGGTACAGCTCATTTGGATAGCTAGTTGGCTATTTTGATACCATGAAAATATTCATACATTTTGACCCAGTAAAATTCTCACTTCTAGTAATCTATTCCAAGTAAATATGCAAAAAAATGAAGAAACCACATATACATAGAAAGTCATTATACTGTTACATGAAACAGCCAAGTATTCATTCCACAATTGTTTAATAAATGGCTACTATGGATCGGGCACTGTACTGGGCATTGGGGACACTCACTGGTGATAGGGCAGATAAGGCCCTGACCACTTTAACTTGTAACTTACCTTTCCACAAACAGGAAGACATGGGATGTCAGGATGAACCGAATTTTCTGGTTATTAAGATTTTGTTTCTTCCTTTTTCCACTTAACATCACTAGGTTCTTTCTTAACAATAACAACAAAAACTTTAAGCTTTATTACCTTACCTAGTTTTCAGGAAAACTGAGAAGAAATGTAAACAATCTGTGAGAATTGTTAGTACTAACGGGGTTGTCTGTGTGGGGTAGTTTAATCCTAGAGGTTTTTGCTTTAGATATGCCAGTCTATTAAGAGAATTTTACAAGACATTTTGAGGTCAAGGCAGCAGCTGCACCTAGTGACTGGCAGGGAGGTGTGTGTATGTGTGTGTGTGTGGGGGGGGGTGATGTGCTGTCATATTTTTCTCTACATGCTCTTTCACTAGGTATGAATATAAATACTTTTTAATGACAGTGATACCTGGGACAAGGGTTTGATCTCACAAATATATAAAGAACTGACATGACTCCACTCCAGGAAGGTAAACAAGCCAATTAAAAAATGGGCAAAGGACTTGAACAGACTTCTCCAGAAGGACATACAGAGGGCCCAGAGACATATGAAAGGATCCTCAGCATCACTAGCCATCAGAGAGATGCAAATTAAAACCACAATGAGATACCACTTCACACCAGGTCAGAATGGCCATCATAAATAAAGCAACAAACAACAAGTGCCTGCAAGGTTGTGGAGAAAAGGGAACCCTAGTGCACTGTTGGTGGGAATGCAGACTGGTGCAGCCACTGTGGAAAACAGTATGGAATTTCCTTAGAAAACTAAAAATGGAACTGCCTTTTGACCCCATAATTCCACTGCTGGGATCATATCCTAAGACCCGAAACACCAATTCAAAAGAACCTGTGCACCCATATGTTCACAGCAGCACAATTTACAATAGCCAAGTGCTGGAAACAGCCTAAGTTTTTTGATCCATCAGTAAATGAATGGATCAAAAAAACTATGGAACATTTACACAATGGAATACTATGGTTTAGAAAGAAAGCAGGAGCTCCTAGCCTTTGTGACAGCATGGATGGAACTGGAGATCTTTGTGCTAAGTGAAATAAGCCAGGCGGTGAAAGACAAATACGATCTGCTCTCACCTTTAACAGGAACCTCATCAACAAAATGAACAAGCAAGCAAAATATAACCGGAGACATTGAAATTAAGAACAAACTGACAGTAACCAGAGGAGGGGAGGGGAGGGGATAATAGAGGAGAAAAGGGTTTTCAGGAACATGTATAAAGGACACATGGACAAAACCAAAGGGGGGTAGGATCAAGGGTGGCAGGTGAGGATGGGATGGCTGAAGTTGGGGGGAGTGATAGGGGAGACATGGAAACAACAGTACTTGAACAACAATTAAAAATGTGAAAAAAATAAATGCTTTCTAAACATTCATATTACTGAAACCTAATTTCCTAAATCTATTCACAAGTACATCACTGTGGTCCCTTGCACTGGTATCCAAAAAGCTAATTAGGATAAAGCTTTATTAATGATTTAAATTTGTTCTATAATAGAATGGTAGTCCGAAGGTTTTAAACTGAAAGGTTGACACTTTCAGTAGCTGCGTCTTTTTACAGAACTTGGGTATTGAGTCAGTTTTAGCATCCAACAGTCCATTGTTAGAGGGAATGCAAAGAGAAAAAAAAAAAAAAAAAACGCCACTCTCTTTGCTAAGCTTTAAAATTACTGTAATTTTCAAAGTCATCTTGGGAACCCATAATATCTTAAAAACTATAGCGACGCACAACTCAGTAGAATTTTCCAAACTTAGTATCGTGACTCATCCTTTCGAAAAACATACTGAACGCCTACTGTGTGCTCTGTGCTAGGTAGGCGTTGTGTCACAACTCCTGATCAAGATTAGAGGAAAACGGTACCTGACACAACAAACCCACGAGGGAAAAACGCAACGCTAAACTTAAATACTGAGGATAAAACGAAGCTTAGATCTTTACTTTTGTAAAAAGTTCCTTCCTAGTCCAGCTTTTTCGGGGAAGGGAAGGGGGCCGGACTTTGTATAGTGCACTCGCAGAAGGTGGCCCATGAGCCCGGGTCAGAGGGTATCCTCAGTCTGGAAACTCTGCCAGGCCCGTGAGCGCCGCCAAAGGTGAGAGCGGCGGGGAGAGAGTGTTTCTACCAGCTCGAACACCGCGCACCTGGCGCCCGCAACACCAGCGGGCACCGCCCACGGGAGCCGCAGGTGCCTTCGCCACCGCGTAGCCTGGAGATCCGGGCAGAGCCGGGGCTGCGCTGGAGGCAGGGGCCGCGCTCCAGGCTCAGCGGCGAGTTAGCCTGGGGATTCCCGTGTCGTGCGCGGATCCAGCCGTCCTCCTTCCCGTCCCGGACCGGCCCCTACACTTTCCCCTCCCGGACTGGCCTCCCCTCATTACCCTGGAGGCGATCACAGCCAGTGACTCTTCCTCAGGCGGCCAGCGGTGCGGGGCCTGGGCGGGCGTGAAAGCCGGGTCCGCTGAGGGGCAAGGAAGGCGCTCAAGGCCCGCTCCCAGCGCGGGCCGCGGGGCGCAGGAGGCCGGCGCGACCCGGACTGGGGCGGTGAGCCAGGAACTCTGCCCCAGTCCCAGGCTATCTGTCGGGACGGGATTCGCCCCACCCCGACTTGGGGTCGCGGCCCCGCCTCCCGCCACAGGGCTAGGGAGTAGGGGGCGTGTCCTTTGAGCTTGGGGGCGGGGAAAAGGCAAAACTACAACCCTAGGGGATGTGGGGGCAGGGTTGACGGGAAACTACAATTCCCAGCAAGTCGAAGGCTGATGCCGTGGGGGCTGCTGGGAGAGTGGGGCTAGTTTGCTCTTCTCCAGATGCTTGGGGACTGCCATTGACCCGGTGTCGCTGTAGAACTGAAGTCGCGGAGTAATGATGTGAAGTCGCCCGCCCTTCCCAGCCACGCCCGGGCGGTTCCAAGCGGTGGCAGCCGCTCGGCTGCAACTCTGAGGCTGCCGCCGCTTTAGAAGCTTTTCCTTGAGGGAACGGGGGCGGAGGACTCCGAGCCATTCCAGTGAGTAACCTTCCCCGTGCACGACCCGAACTTGCCCTTGCCAACTTCCCTTGAAAACCGAGGAGCCCTCCCAACCCGCGTTCTTCCCGGTCCTCCGAGGTCACTCACGGACACCCAAGCCCATGGCTGGGTACTGGAGGGCAGGGTCTCGCCGTGTCACCGCCCCGGGAAGTGGTTTGTTTCCCAAGTGTGGGTGCGAAGTGATGGGCACTGTGCCCCGGTTTCCGGGTGCACCCGACTTCTGACGTTTGGCAGCATTCTTATCCCCAGTGCGACATTATCCATTGAGGCCCCCAACCCTGAGAGTAGAGCGGCTTTAGTGCCTGGCGGTTAAACCTTAAGCCTCCGTCGCCATCTGTGATGTGAGCGAGAGGAGAGGTACTGGAAAAAGCTCTTTTTGTTTTGAGTTGAATTAGACTTTTCTTGGGATTGATTTTGAGGCAGATACCACACTTCTATTCAAACAAACGGTTGACTTGAGTTTCAAGCGCAAATAATGGATACTGGCAGGTGTCCTTTTTAGTGCTGGCATAAAGATAACCTCTCAAACACTTAAAAGATTTCTAGGTCATAATAGTGGGGAACTCAGTTACTTGTCCACAACCCTTTCATTTAAACCTGAAGTTTCTGCGCCGTAAAAACAAAAACAAAACAGTAACCGTTCATTGGCAATTCATCAAGCTAGAATGGACCATAGGAATAAAATGAAATGGACTCGATCAGTTTTTTTAAAATATATATTTCAGTAATTTTTTTCTCGACCTTCAAATCGTTGCTGTAGAATTGGATGCCTGGCTATAATGGTCTCCAAATGGCATGCTAATGGTGGTGACGTGACACTTCAGAACAAATCGTGAAGGACAGTTGGTGGTGAGAAAGGGCAGGGTGAAGATACTTTACCATCTCAACATTCATCCAGCTTTCTAGTTTTAAAATTAAGTAATGTGCAACAAGTCTCAGACATTCAGCAAGCATACATTTTACGAAAGACACTGTTTTGTTATTTTACAGGTTTTTATTCATATAATGGAAGGGGTCAGAAAGAACAAACATTTGAGTACTTTCAATCCACCAGGCCCCCCAGTTATGAGCTTTGCATACATCCACTCACATAATCACTGTAATAACTCTTTGGCACTAAATCTGTGGCTCAAAGACAATAATTGGGTATTCAAGCCAAAATTTGCCTTGCTTCAAAGTTACAGATCAAGTAACTTGTATCTACTTCAGAAATTATCTTAAAGGCATTATTCAGTATTATTTCCCAGTACTGTTTTCTACACTTTGGACATCTGTCCAAACCCCTGCTTCAGTGCTTTTGAACACGTGGTTCTCTCTGCTTGTGATTTCTGTCCCCCAGAGGGTTGCTCATTAAGACCCTACAAGCCCAACCCCAGTTGGTCTTTCCAGACCAACCCCAGTTTACTTATATAAAACATAGGATTAGATTTTTCATCTTAAGAGTCCTTTCTGGTTCAAAGTTTTAGTGAATCTGCAGTTGAAAACATGAGCCAAGGAGTTTTATTATCCACTGAAAATGCTTAATATCTATAGGTGTTAAGAGTAGAGAAACTTGTTTCTTAAAAATTTTATTTCAATATCCATATATATATAAAACCATTATAAGGAAAGAGACAGATATATTATTTCATGTTTAATTTGAGCTCTGTTATCTGTACCAATTTTTGAACCTTTTTAGTTACTACCTTGTTTAGTTGGTAAGAAATTGGAGGAATTAAAGTGACATATTTTAAATGACTTAGTACTGAAAGAACTAAGTTATTCATGTTTTCCAGTCATGCTCATGAAATAATAGGAAACACATACAATGTTTACTATGTGTTAGATAACCATCTATTTTACTTATATTAACCTACAGAAGAAATAGATGAGGTGCTTTTTTAAAATTATATGTATTGGCTAGTAACATTATATAAATTTTAGGTGTACAGCTTTATAGTATAACATCTGTATACTTTGTTGTATGTTTACCACCCAAAGTCTAGTCTCCTTCCATCACCTTGTATTTAACCCCCTATACCTTCTTTGTCCTCCCTCCACTTCCCTTTCCCTCTGGCAATCACCACTCTGTTGTCTGTGTGTAGGAATTTGTTTGTTTTGTTTATTCATTTGTTTTTGTTTTATATCCCACATATGACTAAAATCAGGTAGTTCTTGGTTCTTGTTCTTTTCCATCCGACTTTCACTAGCTGTAAGGGTAATGCAAATCAAAACCACAAAGAGATAACTACCTCACACCCATTAGAATGGCTCTTACCATTTAGACAAGTAAGTGTTGGAGATGATGTGGTGAAAAGGGAGCCCTCATACCTGCTGGCAGGAATGTAAGTTGGTACAGCCACTATGGAAAACAGTACGAAGGTTCCTCAAAGAATAGAGCTACCATGTCACCCACAAATCCCTATTCTGGGTATTTGTAAAGATATATGTACCCCTCTGTTCATTGCAACATTATTTACAATAGCCTAGACATGGAAATAACCCAAGTGTCCCTCAACAGATGATTGGATAAAGAAGATATCACACACACATACACACACACACACACACACACAAATACTACTCAGCCATAAAAAAAAAAAAAAAAAAAAAAAAAAAAAAAAAAAAAAAAAAAAAAAAAAAGATGAACTATTGCAACTGAGGCAAAGGATAAGTTAACATACCCAAGGCCATTCAGCTACTAAGTGGTACAACTGGGTGTCAAATTCAGGCATCTCAGAATCTTTACTCTTAACATTTACTGAGAACCTACTGTGTACCAACTCCGCAATTAGATGTTTTTTATTATAATTAGGTCATTTATTTTAACAACTGCCTTATGTAGAAATTCAGCATTTAGTGCCTTGCCCAAAGTCACAAGATAATTAAATGGTAGAGCTAGGATTTGAACCCACATTTGCCTTTCTTCAAGTTCATGAGATTTTTATACTTTCTCTCAATAATCAAATCTTTATTAAATACCTACAAGAAACCAGACTAAGTACCAAGTGCTAGAGATTTAGTCTGTGCTCTTAAGAAATATAGTCTGAACAGGGAAAGAGACAATTATGATAGTGCGGTAATAAGATAGCAGCATACAGACACCACCATAAAGAAGAACTGTGGGAACACAGAGAAAGGGCACTGAAATCTTCCAGGGGTGAGAAGACTTGGGCCAGTTTGGAAAAACAAGTGGGAATTAGCCTGGACAAAGAAAAGGAGAAGGGGTTGTTATGGGCTGAATTCCGTCCCCCCAAAATTTTTGTTGAATGCCAAAGCCCTAATGCAGATGACCTCAGAATGTGACTATATTTAGAGATAGGGCCTTTAAAGAAGTGATTAAATTAAACTGAAGCCTTTAGAGTGGGTCATAATCTACTTTGACTGGTGTCCTTATAAGAGAAACTTTGGACACAAAAAGAGGCCCCAGCGATATGTGTACAGAGAAAAACCATATTGAGGACACATGGAAAAGGTGGCCATCTGCAAGCCTCAGGAGAAGCCAAATCGCTCAACAGTTTGATTTTGGACTTCTAGCCTCCAGAACTGGGAGACAATACATTTCTGTTGTATAAATTACCCATCTGTGGTATTTTGTTATGGCAGCCCTAGCGGATTAATACAGGGATGTTTGGACAAACGAAATGACATACAAAAAGCCTTTTAGGTGTGGCCAGGTAATTAGGTTTTGTGGTAAGAAGTGTTGAAAGATGAAGTTGGAAACTGGGCTGGGGCCATGTTGGGACAATTTTGTATGAGATGCTAAACAGTTTAATCTTTATCTTAAGGGAATGAAATGGAGAGAGTTTGTAGCAATGAAAGAACATTAGATCTGTGTTTTAGGAAGACTAATCTGTGAATCTTGAGGAGGATAGATTAATGGGAATAACGCTGGAGGCAAGGATACCAGTTTAGGTGTCTATTGCCACAAGAAGCTGAACTGAATATTTTTTTAGAATGTCAAATGTCAAACTAAAACAGAACCGTTGTTAAGGAAGATTTTTAAAGGGCACAGCTAACCTTTACGGTACAGGTAAGATTTAGGAAGAATTTGTATATACCTGTTTTGAACCTAGAGACTAGCTTTGCTTTTGACATTTTGCTTTTCGTAAATAGATCTTTACTCAGCGCTCACAGTATATTCATTGTTTTTCCACTGTACCTAATAGACACCTTTATGGTGCTTGCACTGTTCTAATTCAAGTCCTCTGACAATCTTATGAAATATCTGCTATTACTATATCCATTTTATACATATAGATATTAAAGTTTAGAGAGGTCCAGTAACTTGCCCATGGTCACATAGCTGAAAAATGGCAATGTTAAGACCCAAACTCAAGCTGCCTGTCTTCAGAGTCTGTCCTTTTAGCCATTATATTCTGCTGTTGCCTTATATTATTAAAATCTTCAACTATCTATGAAAGGAGGAGGGAGGAATACAAAAATAAATTGGGTATGTTTTCCATAGGGAGTACACAGTTTATCAGGGGAGGTAAGGAACAATCATAAGTTTGGGGGTTTTTTTAAGTGTTTTAGAGAAAAGTAGAGTATTGAGAAGAAATGATTACTGGGGCTTCTGGGAAGCTTGGTGGAAAAATGCCCATTTAAACTAGGGAGTGAAGAATGGCTAGACTTTGGAGAGAAAGAGGACATTAAAGGTAGAAACAATAGCATGAAAAAGTTACAGGATTGGGAATTTCCTGATGTGTCTAGGAAAGTAATAAATACAATTCTTTTTTTTTTTTGGCTGGAGTGTATTGTGTGGTTGGAGAAGCCAGTTTGGGGGCTAGGAAGATAGCAGATGTCTGGGAAAGAGAACTCTTAGGGATTGAGGAGCAAGGAAAATTGTGAGGTTTTAAGTGTGTTGATTAAGATGTACACTAAATGAATGATCATTTAAGAGAGGATAAAGTTCATCTGGTCCCAACTCATCATAACAAGTCCTGTCTTCACTGTCTCCCAAATCACTTTCCATTCACCTTATGATAAACTTCCTTAATTTTTTTTGTCTGTCCTCTCTCCATTCCTGAAGTTGATCCTCTATTCCGACTCTAAATTTGTTTTTCAAATGTCACTTTCCACTTAGAAATTTGTTCCCTGATGGATCAAATTTAGATTTCTTAATATGAGCTAGTCAAATTTAAAGCTCCAAGTACTTTCCTCATAATCATTCCCACTTAAATTGGTCTGTATACTGCTGCCAAACTGGCTCTGTCTGCTGTTTGTTTTGGGGCCTGTTTTTGTTTTCTCTTCACCTGCCAGATATCCCCATTCTCACTATCCAAATATTTCCATCCTTGAGGAACACACCTAAATCTTACTCCTGTGTGAAGCCAGACCACTTCAGCTAGAAAAAAGCTCCATCCATCCTCTACTGACATAGAGTGTTATGTTCTGACATAACACTCTAGTGAATATTAGGACAGAATAGTTGTGTCTTAATACTCATTAAATACTTGATAAATCAGGTGGTATGATCTTATTTTCTTAGATTTCTTTAGATTATTACATCTTAGGTTGAATGTAAATCATAGAGATCATTAGAGCTCTTACCATTAGCTCTTACATTTCTTAGATCTTAAATTTCCCATAGGGCAGAGGCCTATTTTTTATCTCCTTTCAGTATTTTTAATTTAATTCAAGAGGCATTGAAAGCTGTCCAATAAAGAGCTGATTGACTGGTTGTTAATTGAGGTCATTTTATTGAAAATTTTTTTTATAACTGACTTCTTAATATGTAATGTTCTGATTTTATTACTATGGACTCAAGTAACCGTGGGCATACCTATTTGACTACTCTGTATTATGGTTTATTCATGCATAGAAAATGAGCATCCAAAGTCTACTTGTGGTATAGAGGTGGAACTAATTCGTGTTGTAAAAATCATTGAGGTCTTTGAAACTTACCTATATATCTCTGCCAGTGGTTGCCATACTTTGAGTTTTTTCTCTTCAGAAAGTTTTCTGACAAGTCACAAAGAAGGAAGCAATGGTTCAAACAAAGTAGGGCTTAATGGTGTTACACCATGTTGTATAACAGTGGAGTTGATAAATTATGCATGTTAATGGTGAAAGAATTTGCCCACCAGTTCAGTTGATAGTTCAACAACAAATATTTATTGAGTTGCTTGAGCTCCTGCCATTATATTGCCATTCTGATCAGCAAGGAGGAGGAAAGGGGAAAAAAAGAACACCTTCCCTCTTCCTTCTCGGAAGTAAATTGTAATATATGTTGTAACAAAAA
Organism: Anoura caudifer; assembly: GCA_004027475.1. NCBI lineage: Eukaryota > Metazoa > Chordata > Mammalia > Chiroptera > Phyllostomidae > Anoura > Anoura caudifer. The sequence goes on from PVKU01004967.1 coordinate 36,310, forward strand.
CAAATTAGATTCTGAGTTAGAAAATTAAGATGGCAGAGGAGGCTACTTTAGAGCCTACAGAAGAGACCACAGAAGACTGGTAACTTCTCCCTGAATGATGACTTTTCAACTGAGACCTGAAGGATAAGAAGTAATTACCATGTAAAGAACAAGAGGGAAGAGTATTCCCAGTATAGCAAACAGTTAGGAAGGCCCAGAGATAAGACAGAGTGATGAGAAGGTGAAACAATTATAAAAGACACCTGGACAATAATAAGGGGGTGGAAACAGGGGAAGGAGGCGGGGAGGGCTAGGGTGGTGGGGAGATTTGGGGGGAAAAGAGAGAAAACTGTACTTGAACAACAATAAAAAAAGTTAAAAAAAAAAAAGGAAGTGACAAAAGATCTGTCTTTGTGGCTAAGCATGGAGGAGAGTGTTGCAAGAAGAAGGACAAGTAGTCAGGGACCAGACTAGGCCAGACTTTGTAGACTGATTTGAAGTGTGGACTTTATTCAAGGTTTTATGGGAACCCTTGATTTATTTTTTAAAAGGGGTTTAGTTTCAAAAACATGATTCTTGTCACCTTATGGAGAATACAGAGGAATAAGAGATTAACATGAAGTCCTGTTAGGAGTTGGTTCATAGTCTAAGAGATGATGATGGCTTGAATTAGGATGGTAGAAGAGGGTTTGAAGAGAAGTGGGTAAATTTGAGAGATATATTGGCATTTGCCCACACAGAATTTGGTAATGGGTTGGATGTAGCAAGGTGAGAGAAAGCCTGCATCTACTGTTTAGTGGGTCAATTTAGGGGGTCATAATTAGCCTGTGAGAAATCTGTGGTGCTCAAGAAAAAGAGGGGTCTAGAGCCAGACTGGGAGTGATAAGTAGTTTAATCTGTAGCAATGGCCTGTCTGCAGAAAGGTAAATGAAAAATAGCAACAATAAAGACTGTGGTTACAATTGGAACTCTGGGAAACACCAACATTATAGATCAAGGAGAGGAAATGTGGTGATTCAATGAAAGGATTTGAGAAAGCATTCATTGTATGAGAGCCACGGCAGGAAAGTTGAAGTAGGGAGTCGTCAACAATAATGGACCAGAGATGCCATAAGATAATAACCAAAAAGGTATTACTGGCTTGGTTAGCAGGGGCCACTGGTGACTAAAGGGAAGGTGGTTTCAGGAAAATTGAGATTGTCATCATGGAGTCGAGGTCCGAATGACGGATGGGGAAAAGAGAATGAGAGTAAATAGACTTTAAAGAAACATGGCTGAGAACAGAAGGCAATAGTTAGGGGGGGAGCCTTCTTGAGGAATGGAGCTTTTTGAGATTTTATTACCTATTTTTAATGAAATGGAAGATTTTGGCCATGGGAAAGGTTGAAGCTAGGGGAGGATAAGGGATAACCAGGGCAGCAAGGTTTAGAAGGGAGGAATAGAAACTTTTAAGTATTATCACATATTTCATTATTTTTTAACTGGGTAGACATATACACATGGTAGAAAAATTGAAAGGTATATTATGAAAACTAAGTTTCTCTCCCCCTTCTGTCTTCCATCCACCCATCTTCTAAGAGGATTGCTAATTTGCACGCCCATCAATAAGCATGCCAGTGCAAGATAGAGATTATGTTTGTAATTAATTCTGAGTTTGGAGAGAAGAGTAGCTATAGATTTTGTGGATTTATTGGTGGGAGGAATGAGAGTAAACAGAATAGAGAACAGTTTCAGAGATGAATGAGAATGGCATGGTATGGAATTATCTCAGAAAAGGACATTTAAGAGGACAGTGGAGGGCATGCCTGTGGTGTGAGGCCCCGGTTGATGGCCGAGTTTGCAGCAGTCCCATTCAGGTGGTTCTGTGACCTTTCCAGGAGGACTTAACTACCTCTTCATATTTCAAATGCTTGTCAATTTAGAAATTGGACATAAAAATTCATCCACTTATGTAAGGTACAGGTTTGGGGTCCAAGCACCGAAAGCTCTGCTTTCTGTTTTATTGCTTTCAGTCACAGCCATATTGTATGTGGTGCTTCGGGGTTATTCAGGCCAGTGGTATAAATCAAAACAAAGAGAAGTTTGTTGGTTAAGAAAGAGCACTCTCTGTCTGAAGGAATAAAGGAAGAGACTAGAAGCCAACTAAAACATCTCTGAGATTGTACAACTGTTCCTAAAGCATATAATTCAACAACTTAAACATTTTTCCCCATTATTCTCATCTTTTTAGCTAGTAGTGGTCTAACCACTGTTTTATTTTTGTCACAAAAATCAAAAGAGTGCAAAAGAGACTCATATAAGCCATTGTGAGGTTTTTAAGTAGATATTTGCTCGTTTCTTATTTGATATGGGACTTAATTTTAAATGCAATTCATAAACAGTTGCAAATTCTCTTAGTAGAAAACATGATAAAACTGAGCTGTGAGCCAAAAATTCATTTGTAGCTTTCCTATGAAATTGACCACCACTTCTTTTTAGTTATTACAGGAAAAAGTGGGTCCCATGTTATTGCTGTAAAAATGATAAATCACACTTTTAACAGCAAACTCATACAGTTTTTCATAAAGCAAAAACAATATTTTCTTTAAAATATTCACTCTTAGCTTAAGATTTTGTTTTTCAAGGCAATTCATTTAGTTGATGTTGGACTGAAATGTATTAATAAGCAATTTTGTTTTTTAAATTATTCTATAATTCCATGTATTGACATTTTAAATCATTAATCTTGTAGTTAAGAAGGTATTGCTGGCCTACTATGTGTCAGTTGTCTTTAAGTTTTGGGCATAAAAAAATAAGGTACCTTCGTAGAAGGAGCTCACAGTGTAGCGAGGAAGACAGTGAGCACGTCATCATTCTGGGAGCATTCAGGAGGGGAGTCTGCAAACACTGATGAGGGAAAAAATCACAATGAAAAATTTTAAGGTTTCTTAAACAGTTTTTTCCATGTTTGTAATGTACTCTACATTTCTCTATAACAATTAATAGTTAAATTCTCACAAAAGAGGAGGACTTGACACTTTTCTTTTCTTGGGAGACAGTGAAGAAAGGACAAAGTGTATTCATAACCAGCCTAGGGAAAAGATCACCAGCTGAGAATATCACTTGGCCACAGTGCCAAAGAAGAGAAGCAAGCCAGCTAAATCCCTAGTGCTGGAGGGATGAAAGAAAGGTACTTGAGGAACCAGCCAAGGGTCAGAAAAACAGGTCCTAAGGTTCAGTCTCAAGCAGACACCTTCTGGACTCTCTGATAACCTGCTTATCTGGTTTCTTAGCTAACAGCAGATTAGAAAGGGGGAGGCACGCTGGCAATAGTACAGTGTAATGGTTGATTGCCTCACAGTGAGGCAGAAAACAAAATTAGAAGTGGGCTTAAAATCTCAAAAAAAAAAAAAAGGTAATTTGAGATGATTTAGTGTAGGGAAAAAGCGCTCTTTAAAAGCTTATAATCTTGGAGGATACTACTATAGTCACTATATTACACAGTAATCGCTTAGTCATAGCAATGACCTTGAGTCATCAACTTCGGTCAATCTTTTCTATCTCAGGACTCTACCCGCCTCCCCAGCAGTTTGTTGGACTTTTTGTCATTACCCTGTCTTAACTTTAGTAGGGAAACATCTTACTACCAATTTTTTTCAAATAAGAAAATGGGGGCAGGGGCGGAAATTAAAGATTTTGTGGGTTTTGCCACAGTGTTTTCAAAAACATCTCCCCAGAGAATGTTTGCAACTTCATTGTCACTGATGTGCTGAATTGATAGAGTCCTGTACATACACTCACATCTCTTACTGAAACTCATAAGAGGCCTGTGTAGATTTTTGTAAATTGGGCTAAGAAAGCCTTCAATTTTCAAATGCTCTAACAATCTTAAGTTTCTCATGTAGTTTTGTTTTTGTCTCTACTAGAAATTGCAAGGATGTAACCTACTGATGGATTTATTCATTTAACAGATATTTATTGGATATATGACATTTGCAAGATATTATGATATAGGTGGACTTAATTTATTGCAACAAAAATTTGTTTTGAACTGTATTCCACTTATATCTAGCAGCTCAGAACAAGTGACAGGATTATTCCCCATTTACAGCAGTACATGTATATTATCAGTATTTTCTCAATACTGTTGAATAATCATTTAATGGCAAAATCAAACTCAGATTTGGAATTGTCTTACTAAAGAAACATAGTAAACATAAAAACACAGATCACTCTGCTTCATTGTAAATACAGCCAACTTTGAGATCAGATGACACATCTTTTTCTAAAAGAAAACATTAATATAAACCACATAAGAAAAAATTGAGGGCGCCCTGACTGGTGTGGTTCAGTTTGTTGGGTGTCATCCCACAAAGCTAAAGGCTGCTGGTTCGATTCCCAGTCAGGGCACATGCCTGGGTGGCAAGTTTGATTTCACATTGATGTTTCTCTCCCTTTCTTTCTCCCTCCCTTCCTCTATCTAAAAATAAATAAAACATTTTAAAAAAATTGAGGGCTTATTTGCCTTTTTATCCTCTCTTTCAGTAACCAATATGTGATTTTTACAAAATGGAGTGGAGAGATAGGATTGTTTTAGAATTATCTCTGAGACTTTCAAACCACACACACTTCCAGTCCCCCACACTCTCAGTCTCTCCCTGTAGCGCTCAGAGGTGAGAGGCTGCAGCTCTGGAAGAAGTGCCGGGTTTGATTCTTGGTTCTCACTAGCTTGGTTCTTATTAACCTCTAAGCTTTACTTTTCTCTGTCTATAAAACTGTGACAGTAATACCCATAGCATGGGGTGGTTGTGAGGATGAGAGGGGGATCATGTGCATAATGCAAAAACATTTCATGGGAGAAGAAGAAAGTCGATGCCTAGCACACAGTAAGTGTTCTATCAGTGTTAGCTATTTTTAGGAAAGACTAAATTAGGAACTGAATTGAGAATCTGTTTCTCTATCGTGTATTTTCCATTTGAAATACAGAATTCTTCTGTCCTTATTATCAATTGTTTACCATTATAAGCCAGTCTCAGAAAACTTTGTAATGCTAATAGTTTTATTGGGTATATTCTACAGTAAAGTCAGGAATTTAACAAAGAGGTTTTAGTTTTTGCTTTCAGTGTCCAAAGAACTCAGGAAAAGTTCCACAGGGCAGTGGTGTCTCTTCAGTTGTTCAGGTCTAGAAACAAGTTTTCTCTGGGTACTCGGCTGATATAGTAAGCAAACTCACAAAAGAATGATAAATAGGCCAGAGTGCCTACCCTTAATATACAATAGAACTGTCAAGTGGACCACATGTTTTGGTTCCCATGGTTAGTATGTTTTTCCCTTATAGGAAAATGTGCATGAGAAACCAAGTTACCAGAAGTTATTTTCCCGTGTGTGCATTTAGAGGTGGAGGACATTTGAAGCTAAGGGAATGGGGAGGGGTGGGCTGAGTCAGCAGTGTGCATTCCAAGAACCACAATAGCTTAGAGTGAGAATGAGGGAGAGCTGAGGTGGGAAGCTGTTGCAGTAGCCAGGGACAGTGAGGAGGGTTTGGATAAGGCCATAGCAATAGGCTTGGAAAATAAATGAACAGTAACTGGTAACTACATGGAATGCAGGGATTGAGAGAAGAAAGATGATTTAGGTTTTTGGCTCTGCTGATCTGGTCAATTGATGATATTAGCTAATTAGTAAAGCAAAAAAAAAAAGATTTCATGAAAGGATAATGAATTCAGCTTGGAATATGGTAAATTTATGTATTATTTAATTATAAGTTGATATTGACAGTTCCGGTTTAAAGTCAGGAAATGGCAATTTGGGCTTAAGGTAGAGATGTTGGGAGTAATTATCATATAATTAGAAATTAAGTCCTTTGAAGTAAGTGAGATTTCTAAGGAAGGAGAGGGCCCATGACAAAATCCTGAAGAACTGGGGATACCAGCTATTAAAATTAGGTAGACGAGTAGATTCCTAAGTTTCATCAGCCACCTAGTTATTGGACCCATCAAACTTATTTAAGAATCTTAATTGTCTCCTAAATTGCAGGTAGCCAACACCCATATCTCAACCTTTTTGTATTATTTGGTTCCTGGATTTCATTGGCAAACCAAAATCATTCATTACATGGCAATTCTCCCTCAAAAGGCAACTTTATCATGAAGTCGTGGAATTGATTGTGACAATTGGTTTGGAAAATAATGAGTTTTATGGCTCAACCATAATATAACTTGAACACTTTTTTTTTTTTTGCCCAGTAAAATGGTATTACTAAAATGGTTACATATCTTAGATCTACAGAGTTCTAAAGTCATTTTAGAATTTTATGTGTTTATAAATATGTTTATATAATAAATATTTGGCCCTGACATCACTTGCTCCCATTTAGAGTTACACCCTGTTCCTGGTCATTTAAGATTGCATGTCCTGGTGCCACTGATTACTTTGTTGATCTGAAGAGCTATATTGCTTACAGTTTTCTTTTGGCACCTTTTGGAAACTTCTACTTCTGAAGACTTTAAGTATTATAAATTTAAAATAACAAAGATTTAGCATCCTCATAAGCCAGCAAAAGCATGTTTACACTCGATTGTTAAAGGTGACAAAAAGAAATGAAGATACAGTCTTTCTACCTATTGAAACATTTCTGTTTTTAAAATTTGTATTTACTGGTATGTGAAAGTGCTGCTTCAAGGGGTCTTAACTATATGATTTGAAGATAAATCCTGAAGAGCAGACTACACAGTAATCTTAAATTGGCCAGCATAATGACATCTGTTCAGTTTATGTCTTTTTTTCCCCCATTGCCATTTAGCCCCTTTATACTCCCCTCCCAGTTCATTTCTTAATCTGTGAAGTTTTGTAGGTTTTTAGGTGATGGTGTCTCTTGCTTTAATTTACTACCCAAATTTCAGTCAACATTGAAAAAAACAATGCCTTCTAATTTGGTGGGGAAGAATTTTTGGTCCTAAAAGTATAGTACATACGTTAGTACCCACAGAATCTATTGTATAAAATGCCTCTGCTCAAGACACCCTCCTCCCCATTTTTGGTTAAGAGAGCAGGAAATCCACAGACTATAATGCCATGTAGTCTGCATCACTCATTTTTGAAGACATGTAATTGTCCCCCCGCTTTTTATCCAGTACTTCAGTTAAAAGGGCATAATTTTCTATGTTTAAAATATTTTAAAATATAATAGGTATGATGATTTTGTTAATATCCTGGAATATAAATTCTTGACAGCAGCTGCTCCTATGAGCAGGTATTTTAATATGTTAGTAACCCAAAAGTCAGCTGAGTGTCCAGACTTTAAATACTAAAAAGTTGTCTTAAACCTTCAGTTTCATGTTACAGAGAAGCCAAAACCCTCCCTAAGATTTCTGCAAATTCCTGGTGTTCTTGTGGCCTCTGAGTTATTGCCATCTGGATGGGACTTCTCTTCCTTCCCTTCTCTCTCTCCCTCTCTAGAGAGAGAACAATGACTTCCCGTCGACGATTTTGGCTTTTCTTTTGATGCTACAGGCCTCACATTCCACTGTAAGTGGGTTTTCCATGTACTTTCCTAAATAAAAAGCATTTCTTTCCTCAGAGGAGCTCTGTTGTCCTATAGTAAGATGATGAAATGTGCACCTTATTTGATATAACTTGATAATGATAACCCTTTAAGTAACTATTATTTTCTCCATTTATCAAACTTTCATACATATATTTAAATAGTTCATATTAAACTCAGTCTCCATTCTTTAGAAGTTATAGGAAAACTGTATCTTAAAAGCGTTTGCAATGTCAGAATTGAATATACTATATAACTCTTTGTAGCCTTTTTGCCAGATGGTACAGAGGAGATAAGTGCTCTCTTAAAAGGACACAGAATTTCAGATAGAGTTTAAGTATCAAGCTGCTCTTTCTCTTAGAGAAATAAATCAAGACTGTTTATGAATGTGAGGCTGAAGTCTACTACCTTTTTGAGGTTTTCATTTAGTATTTTTGAAATATTTTCTATTCTGTTTTCTTTGACTAAACTATATTATGTGACATCACTAAAATTATTTGACTACCAAATAATAATGCGCTTTGATTTTCATATTGCTAAGGCAATCATGATCTTTTACAGAAACAAGTTTGAAATGCAGAAGATGGAATTCCTGTCTGGAAGTAGGAAAGGATGTTAATGTTTCCTTTACATCCTTTGAAAAGATGTTAATGTTTCTTATTTGGCTATTTGTGGTATTTTCTGTAAGAGTTTGATGTTGTTGTAGTCTTATTCTATGATTTGAAAAGATGTTAATGTTCCTTATTTGGCTATTTGTGGTATTTTCTGTAAGAGTTTGATGTTGTTGTAGTCTTATTCTGTGATGCAAAAATACCAAGATTTAGGGCACAGGTGGCAAACACAAGGCCCTTGGGACAAATCCAGCCCTCTACCTTGCTTTGTCTGGCCTGTACCTTGTCTCTACCCAGCGAGCTCCTTGCCTCTAGTTAAGGAGTAGTTACATTTATACCGTCCTAAAATTACGTTTGGCCCTTTGAAGGCAACCTTGAGGCTGATGTGGCCCTCTGGTGAAAATGAGTTTGACACTCCTGATTTAGGGAATATAGACCAGAGGTCAAGAAACTATAGGTGGACCAAATCTAGCTAGTTCTGTTAGGTAAGAATGTTTTTTACATTTTTAAAGATTTGAAGAAAAAGGCAACAGAAGCCTTATATGGCTGCAAAACCTAAAATATTTACTACTCATCTTTTTACAAAAAAGTTTACTGTCCCTCGTTAGTAATTCTTGAGTTTTAAAGTGAATGAATAGCTCTGGCTGATGTAGCTCAGTGGATCGAGCGCGGGCCTGTGAACCAAGAGGGATCACGGTTCAATTCCCAGTTGGGGCACATGCCTGGGTTGCGGGCCAGGTCTCGGCAGGGGACGCACAAGAGGCAACCATACATTGATGTTTCTCTCCCTCTCTCCCTCTCTCCTTCCTTCCCCTCTAAAGATAAATAAATAAAATGTTAAAAAAAATAAAGTGAATGAATAACCTGTTCATTTTTATAACATCCCTTAAGGAAACTATCAGTGATTATATAATTGTATATTCTAAATATTATAGTACATAGTAGTGAGCTATATACACATTGATGGCACATATTGATAATAACTTGACATGGAAAAATAAGTGAATAGGCTGGTAAACACCATGTTAATATTCTGCTTCCCAGTGACAGCTGGTAAAAGATTGCAACCGGCTTTCATTTGTGCTTCATATTTATCTGCCATATTGTACTGCCTGAATTTTTTTTGCCTGAATTTTTTTAATGAACATGTTACTTTATTTATAATGAGAATCAAAGGTGCACACATGCATGTTTGTGTTGTGTTTGTGTGTTTTAAAGAGAAAGAGAGAAATTGAATGGGAATTTCCAGTGGAGCTTGTGGTTTATTATGTACCACTTTTAAACTCTTGTAATTTTTTAACTTTAACATTTTCCCTTCAAAGCTTTTATGAGATAGCCAAACACCTGAAAATATCAACATTGAAGCTTCATCTCACTTGTTTTTTGTTTTGTTTGTTTTTTTTCTTTTTATTTTTTTACCATTTCCTTAGTTGAAATCTAAGTATACTGCTTTAGAGGAGCTAGATAGTAATATAAAGCAACATGGCCTTTTAAGAAATTGTAAGGAACTGTGTCCGCATAGTTTGCATTGCTGAGATTGCTAATTCTTCATAGATTGTCTCCAGCAAATATTTCTGTGTCCAGGCTGGTGATCGGACTTTAAGGATTGAAGAGATGCAATAATTATACAATACATAGCTGCTAAAAGAACAGTGAATTTCCATAGGTTTTTAAAATTTTCCTTTTATCGCCATACTTTGCTCCAAATTCCTCCTCACTTCCTTTCCACTAAGACAAGCATTTTCGTATGTCTATAAATATAATATACAAAAATTGAATTTATATAAATGGCATTGTGGTATCTTTCTTATTTTGATTCTTGCATTATTCCTTTAGGACTGTCTTTGTGCTATGTTGCTCATTTTGCCTATCAACTCCCCAGGGAGTAGGCCTTCACTTTTCACAAACAAAAATCCAGGCGATAATCTTAGAAATGTCTGTTCTTGAGCTGATATGAGAATTTCTTCGGGGTACATATACCCAGGAGTACAGTTGTTGGGTCTTAGGGTACATATGTACCTAGTTTGACTACATAGTTTCCAATGGTTTCTTTGAATGGCTGCACTGGTCTTCATTTCCACCATGGATTTTTTATTTGGGGAAATTTTTATGAGTTTCTCTAAGACCAGTAGTTAGTGACATGAAAGGGTTACCTTAGATAAGAATAACTGTTAGAACTCCTGAATTACTGCTAGGAGGCAACTCCCAATGAGATATATAGCATATTTTTATAAGAGCATATGCTCTTTGAGAGCTAGAGCTATTAACACTGTGGAAGGGTGGTAATGTATGAACTTTCTGGATAAAGACAAAGGATGCTCCAGACCAAGGGATTCAGCTCTGCTAAATGACCATTCACCAACAAATGGTCATTTTCAACTCAGCCATTACTGTTATTGATGGTATGTTTGTTTTACATGTGTATAGTTCTGAGGTATTTTATAGGTATTACAAAACTTACTTTTTTCTCTAAAAGCAGGGGTATGATAAATTGATTTCTATAAAAGTAGGAATAGTGTAAAAAGTGAAGGTGAGAAAATTACACATATTAAATAGATGATTGGACAGTAAGAATGATTATGAAGAACAATTCCACAGTGTATGAAAAAAAATGTATCTGTGCAATTGACGGTTGGCCAAGGATGAAGGCACATGAATGTCTGAAATGGTTTTGGCAGAGGATCATTGTTAAAGTGGGGATATCTTTTTAGTCAAAGGTGAAGGTTAAAATTAGGCATTCAGGAGCTTAACAGCTAAGCATGGTGAATGGAAGTGTGGCTGTGGAAATTTATCAAAAACCACAGTTGGCACCATGGGTTCAAGGCCTTTTCTAATCTGCAGATGTGGATTCCTTAGCTGCCAGAGGTTCCCTCCCTTCTCCTATTGGTAGAGATTATGGCAGGGAGGGGTTGCCTACCTCAGCGAAAGTTCATTTTAAACATAACAGGACAATTTTTTTTGATGTCCAAAATAGAAGAAGAAAACGTGGACCCTATAAGGCTAAATTTCACTCACAGTTTGGGCTTTTAAACTAGTGGATTTTATTGCCTTTTGGAATCCAACCTGTTTGTAAGTAGAGCTTCCTCCATATATTTCATATTCTGAAAACCTTACTGATCTTTACATTGGATGGCACTAAATAGAGAGAGACAATATTTGCTGGGCAGAAATCCTGTTTCCGCAGGATGAACTTTACAGCTGCTGGTAGGGTAGCTGTGCGCACGCAGTGTGGCCACTGTGATGTGCTGTGGCACGTTAGTGCCCCTGGGCTTGGTGTTGGTGTTTGGTCTCGGCCTTTGTCAGGTCTGCTGCTCACTCTCCAGGTTGGATTTTGTTGGTGGTTTCTCCCCACTTTTCTTTCTTTTCAGCTCTTAACACCGCAGCCATCATGTAGTCTTCTGTGGTTCAGTGTCTGGTTTTAAAATTATTGTGTTTTTTAATTTTATGTATTTAGTATAACTTTGGTGTAGCCAGATACATTAAAATTAGTGGGTCCCTGTAAAAAATCTATTATTTAATGTAGGGACAATGTACATTTATTTTTTAAATTACACAATTTATTTTTTGTCTGGATCAGGGCTGCCACTGCCTAAAAAAGCTGCTGCCGGAGCTGGTGATTGGCACTGTTCCTACTTGTGTACGGTGATCAGCAGCCACCGTGTATTTTAAATTAATCCCTAAAGTATTATTCATGAAATAAACTTTAATCTTGTTGTATACCTGCACCCCTGTCAAGTTTCCCTGAGTTATTTTAGTCTTTCTTGAAGGCTGTTTTGACCAGCCTGTGTTAAGGAAGTAGCAAGATTTTTTTAAGGCTCAGGCCCTATATTTAGGCACTCACTGTTGACCATTAGTTTCCATGGCTAGGCTAAACTAAGTTATTCACCATGTTGTTTTCTGCCAGCAATGTTTATATCAATGTCACGTTTTGGTTGTTCTTTTTAAAGTCTAATTCTTATTAAAATAAGTCACTTGACTATTTTACTTCATTTTCTCCTAAAAGTGTGAGAGTTACAAAGGCTGGCTTCTTGTTTATAATGCATGCTTGATTGATTGTTTTATAAAAAAGCAGCGAAGCTGTTCCTAGAAATGGTGAATAGAGATCCAGCATAGAAAGTAGGTGGTACTCAAAGAAGTACTTAGAATATATGTATACAAAGTAGGAAAGGCACTGAAAATGTGTTGTTTGGCTTGGCGAAGTTTAGTTTCTACTACATTTAAGACTCTGATTCTGCATGCTTTCTCTTTATTCATGCATCAGAGAAGTAGAATGAAAGTGATTAATGGTGCTAAATATCACTTGTCAGGGGGCAGGAAGTAAATGGAACTTGTGATGTTGAGGGAAGCTGCCGTTAAGCAGTCAAGAGTAGGGTTTACATTGTGCTTAACCTTGTGTAAAGTACAAAAACAATACTGACAGTAAAATAGTACTAACTATTAGTAATAGAAATAAGTAATATTTGCATAATATTTACTGTTTCTAAGGCATTGTTTTAAGAGCTTCACATGTGTTAACTCATGTAATTCCCTGATGGACCCTCTGAGGTAGATGCTATTATTTCCCTCTCTCAACTCACTTAATCTCTGTAGCAACCCCATAAATTAGACCTCATTATTAGATCCATTTTACAGATGAAGAAATGAGGTTAAATAATTTGTCCAAGGTTATGCAACTAGTAAGTGGTGGAGATGGGGTTCAGATATCGGCAGTCTAGTTCCAGAATCCGTGTTCTTAACCACTGTGGTAGGGTGAATAATGGCCCTCAAAGATATCTGGATCCCATCCCCTGGAACCTGTAACTATTACCTTATGTGATAAGCAGGATTTTACAAAAGAAGCTATATTAAGGGTTTTGGAGATGGGGAGATTATCCTGGATTATCCCATCAGGCCTTAAATGTAATCATATTTGTCCTTAGAACCAAGAGAGAAATAAAAGGAGATTTGGCAGAAGATGATAATACTGCAAAGAAACAGAAAGAGAGATTTAAAGATGCTGTGCTGTTGGCATTGAAAATGGAGGAGGGGCTTCTTGAGCCTCTAGAGGAAGCACAGCCCTGCCAATACCTTGATTTTGGTCCATTGAAATCATTTCATCCTTTGACATCCAAAAGTGTATGGTAATAAATTGGTGGTGTTTTTAGCCACTAAACCTGTGGTAGTTTGTTGCAGCAGCAACAGGAAACTAATACTGCCACTATGCTATGGATGGTGGTACCAGTTATAGCTAAGAATTTTATTATCAGCAGCCCTTGCCAGACTCCATGAAGAAATAAGCTTCAGTAATAATCTCCTTCAGTAGTGCCACTTTATGGCACTTGTCTCATTAATGACACAGTTTCTCAGTTCTTACCTGTTTATGAAGATTATTCAGATGTAATCTTTGGACTACATCTGTTCTATTCTCAACCAGGATAGCCATTTTGGGCTTAGAGTTGGCTGTTGAGTCAGAAACTTAAATATTAGGCTGAACTCATCATTTTCTCTTCAGGCCCAAGTGAAATGGGGAAACTAAAGGGAACGAGCATTTTAGTCCTCCTACCTGATCCTCCCTATAAAGAGTAAGTACCTAGTTATAGCTCCTATCTTGACTGAAGAACTGTTAGATAATGTACTTAGAGTCAGAAACACAGTAAATAAGATGAAAATTCAGGCTTTTCTAATGCCAATTTATAGATGTTATTCTATACTCACAGTTGCTACTCCAGAGTAGTCCTACTGAGGAGCTCAGATCTAGACCAGAGCATAATCAAAGAGTTTATTTAGTTCTAAAGAGTCACTAGGAAGAACATATTTCCAAATCATCCCTGACCTGCTCCATAGTCTGCAGGTTGGGTAGATTCTTGGATTGCCCTGGAGGCCTCACTTCCTCCTGCGTGACTTTGGAGATGGATTTAGGTCTGTGTTCAGCTTGGTTTTCTCTGTTCTTGTATGCAAGAGTTAAGACAAAACCATTAAGAAAAGCTCCAAAACTGATCGAGAAGCAATTGTCTAGAGCAAAGACCTGGAGTCCATAATTGAAATATATATAGGGTTTGTGTGTGTGTGCATGTATGCATTTATATGTGATATATGTAAATATAAAAACACAGGAAAATAGGAATGGTAATGTAAATGTAAGATTCTACCAGCTGGTGTGAAACAGAGTGTCACACAGAAGTTCTCAAGGTTATCATAAAGTTTTCACAGTGGTCTTTGGTTAAAATATAATTAACAATCACAGGTCTGTTTAAGAACCAATTTGGACCGGTAAGAGAGGCACTTGCTTTTATCCTCTCCCTTTTCACCTTCCTCCTTTCTCTTTCCCTCCCCTCTCCTCTTCACAAGAAAATTTGTGACTTATTTTTTAAAATGCTTTCTTAGAAATTGAAAATAACTTTAAATATACATGTAGGTATAAAAAGAAGTTTGTACTTTACTGGGATTCTTCTAGAGGTAGTGATCTATTTGCAAGTATGTAAATGTAGGGGGAACCCTGTTTAAGAAGTGCATGTAGGAAATCATTGATTTAGACAGGTGGTTATTTGATATCTGAAGTAAGTATATTACTACTAGATCGGGGATTGGTGAACTTTTTCTATAAAGAGTCACACAGTAAATATCCTACAAAGCACATGACAGTGTATATTATCTGGCCCAAAATGTCAGTAGTGCCATGGTTGAGAAACACTGTTTTATATTATTCCATTTCATCTCCTCTGTTGGTTTATTATCTGTAGTTCTTGAGTTATTTTATTGGTTGCTTTAGGGTTTATAGTATACATCTTTAACTTATCACAGTTTACCTTCAAGCAATATGTTACTATTTTCATGTTATATAAAAGATTTACAACAATATATTTCCATTTTTCTCCTGGCCTTTGTACTATTGTGTAGTACATTTTACTTCTACATTTATTATAGGTCCCACAATATATTATTTTAACTTAAACATTTGATTACCTTAAATTTTTTAAATAGCTTTATTGACTCTGACATATGTTATAGTGCACATATTTCAAGTGTACAATTTAGTAATTTTTGACATACATATACACTTGTGAAATCAGCACCACAATCAAAATAATGAATATATTCATCATCCTCAAAACTTTTCCCCTGCCCCTTGATAATCCCTCCCCCAGCCCCAAGCAGCTACTGATCTGCTTTCTGCCATTATAGATAAGTTTACATTTGCTAGAATGTTATATAAATGGAATCATAAACTATATACTCTTTCTGTCTGACTTCTTTCATCCAGCATAATTATTTTGAAGTGCACCCATGTTGTGTGCATCATGAGGGAAGCATTCTTAATAACAAACATGGTAGGTAATTGGACTGCTGTTATTAAAGAGCATGCTGATTCTCAAAATCCCTTGATGTGTTCTTTGTTTTAGGTTATGACTGTCCAAGGTATGATAATGAGCTGAGAGTACTCATTGCTGCAGGTGTCATTTGTCTCATCCGAAGAAAATCTGGTTAAAAGAAAATATCCATACAACCAGATCCATTTTTTAATTGAATGGCTTGATGGATTTCCTTTGCTGTAATTCATACCAAAGCTGTCCTTCTCAACCAAAGCAAAAAAGGATCCTGCATGAATCAATTCCAGAATGCCATTTTTACATCACCAGCGGGTGAAGAAAACCTCATGAATAGCAGTCACAGAGACTCAGAGAGCATCACTGGTGAGTCCAGTTTAATAAATATTGAAGTGCTTACAGCATGTAATTGAAATGCCCTAATCCAGTGTATAATATCCCTGTGATGAAACACTGGCTTCCCTTTCCAGCCTCCTCTTCTCAGAAATTGACTGAATTAATTCCTTCATCCCTGAATCTCCTACCCTATTATCAAAATATGCCTTATGTGCCATTCCTTGTCTCTGTCTGACTCCCTGTACCGGGTGCTTCCCTGGTCAGCAGGAAATGTCGTACTGGTCTTCCTGCCTCCAAAGGTCAAGGACAAAGTTGCTTGTGCTTGTATACCCTGCAAGCACCTGACAAGAACACTTGGCACGTAAGGGGTAATCAGGACACATGGTGTGTACAGGTACAGGTCAAGACCTATAAGTCCTGATTAGCAAGGCTAAATAAAAAAAACTCTGAACACACAAAGTGTTTTCTAAACTTTGGTTAAACTCATTGGTCCATAAAACCTGACCTATTTAGAAATAGCTATTTCTAAACCTACCTCACTTTGGTTTAGATATTTATGTTTGCTGAAAGTGTATTAATGTGTTTAAGTATGGGGTACTGCTGAATAACCAGTTGGGGATGTTAAATAACAGACAGTAAATGCACAGTACTACTTTACTAAAACTCCAAAAAATTATGAAACCCATCTAAAACTAAAGGTTTTTTTCCCCATTTTTAAAAATTTAGCTTTATTGAGATATCTTTATGATGATTCAGTAAAATGCACTCATTTTACATGTACATTTTGGTTTTCACATATATACACTTATGTAAACACCAGTATAACCAAATTGTAGAACATCTTTATTACCCCCAAAAGTTGCCTCGTACCCAGAAGTCACCACCCTTTACTGCTGACTTGAGGCAATCACTAATCTGCTTTCTGTTATTATAGATAAAATTTGCTTTTTTCTAGAATTTCATATAAATTAATCTGTTTCTCTCTTATATCCTTTTTGCCTGAAGAATTTTTTGTACTATAGTTCAGCTGGCAGTGGATGGTTGTGATTTTTTGCTTGTCTGAAAAAGTCTTTACCTTTTTTGAAAGGTGTTTTCACTGGCACTGAATTCTAAGTTGACTTTTATATGTACTTTAATGACCTTCCATTGTCATCTGCTTTATATTGGTACCGATGGGTCATTTTTGCCTTGTTCCCTCAAATGTAATGACTTTTATTTCCCTTCTCTGCTTTTAAGATTTTCTCTTTGGGTTTTCTTTGTGTTTATTCTGTTTGAAGTAGTTTAGCTTATTAAACTATGAATTTATAGTTTTAATTACATTTGGAAGATTTTGGCCACTATTTTTTAAAATATTTTTTCTGTTCCTGCCTCTTTCTTCTTCTGTGACTCCAGTTGCATGTCTGTTAAAGTGCTCGGTATTGTAATACAAGTCACTGATGTTCTGTTCATTTTATTTCCCAGTCTTTTTTGCTCTGTACTTCATTTTAGGTAGTTTCCATTGCTATGCCTTTAAGTCTACTGTTTTCTTTTTCTGGAGAATGTCTAATTTTATCAATGTAATCAAGTGAACTTTTTATTTTAGATAGTGTACTCTAGTTCTGTTTTGGGTTTTATAAATATAGAAATATCTTCTGCTTCTCTTTTTATCAAGTCATGTTTTCCTTTTAAATCTTTGAGCATATTAGTAATTAGCATATGTGTACTAATTTTATCATCTTTGCCATTACTGGGCCCATTTCTGTTGACTCATTTTCCAACTGCTAATGAATTTCAGTTTGCTGATTCTTTGTGTATCTAGTAATTTTTTATTGAATGATGAACACAATGAATATTACATTATTAGATCTTTGGATTTCATTGTCTTACTTGGAAGACTTAAAATTTGCTTTGGCGGGTCTTTAAGTTACCTACTGATAAGGTGGATCCTTTCAAAGCTTGTTTTTAATCTTTGGTATGTGGGACTCTAGGTCATACTCTAGACCATAGTCCTGGTATGCTTTATTCTAGCATTAATGTAGCCCTACTACCAGTAGACATGACCCTTCTAGAATCTTTACTGATTGTCCCAGCTGTTCATGAGGTTTGTCTGCTCTGGCTAGATGAAATTGAGACCTCATAGCCTTGTGTAGAGAGTGATGTAATTAAGATACGAAGATGTGGGGGAAAATTTGAGTGTAATGAGAGCAGACCAGAGGAGGCCTAGAACCTGAATGGAGGCAAGGTGGCTAAAGTATTCATGTGAAAGAGACATTTGGAGAATAAAATGGCAGAGAGGGGGTTGTTAAGATTGGACAATCAGGAGAGTAACAAATAGTAGATTATTAGAAATATAGAAGCAAAATGAGGTACTAGTCTGAAGGATATGTAGTTCAATCTACTAAACAGTGTATCTCATTTAAATTGCCTTTTAGAAATAGGGAATTTGTAGCCTTGAATTTTCATAGAATTTCATTAATCCTTACTAAAAGAGCATTTCTAGGGAATAGTAGCTTTTTAACTGTTACTTTTGTTCTTCATTTCCATCATACCATTGAATGCCTAACAGTCCTTTCTAGCTCTGCATGTACTTTATCAACTTCTCTTCCTGCAAGTGTTACAGTGACAACCTGTATGAGATGTATTTATGGCAGGAAAAATTTGGATTACCACATGGAATTCATAGAAATAGAATTTGATGTAGTTTTAGGGCTCAGAATTTAAGAAATCTTGCTAAGAGCTTCTTTAGAAGGATAGTTAAGGTTTTAAATGTATCTCGTCTTTGTGGTTATGGAGCCACAGCATGTCCTTCTAGGTGGATAGGGTAGTTTGATAGTTATAGTTATCCTCCCTGTAATTGATTTATTCAGTTGTTACTGTTAAGTTAAGGTCAAGTAGTAGAAAGTTACTTTTTTAGGGTGTGTTTTGACTTTGTTGTTCTTTGTCAGAGTTAGGACATGTTCCTTTATACAACCCACAAAGGAAATATTAGATCTCTTAAAAAAGTGAAAGGGTTGGTGTGACATCCTGTATTTTCTCTATTTTAAGCCCTAGTATTTTAAGCATGTTACAAGGGATAACTTTCCTTTCCTTGTAAACAGCTAAATTTAGGAGGTGTTAATGATGGGCATTATTTGGGACAGAAAGCCAGGAACAAACACGCAAAGGCAGAGAGGCCCAGGTGTCTTCAGAGATACGTATGTGGCGGGGGAGGGGAGTTAGAGGTGTGCAGGTGAGTAGAGATGTGAAAGATATATGGGACTTTAAATGTACCACATCTTTCAAAAAAAAAATGAACTACTTAGTCCAGTACCAGTGCAGGAACACTTCAGTGGAATGTTAACATTAATGGTTAATATTTAACTAGTACATGTTAATTTTTTTATATCTAGCTGCTGTGAAAATATACTAAAATGTAACTTTTTTCCAAATTTTGGAGAATCGTCCCACAGAATTCAAATTCTGCTAGTAAAGAACATGTAGTTTTACTTCTTTAGAACTATCTTCTGCTGCTTATTTTGTGGTGCCTTCTTTCACCCAAGCATGTAAGTTATTAGAGAGCAGATCCCTTTTAACCAGCACTAAACGGATTGATAAGGAGGAAATAATAAATCTGTCTAAATTTATCTTAAACTTTAAAAACATGTACACTAAGCAATATATTTTTAGATATTCATGGCATTATTTTTACTATAGAAGTTCTCAAATCAAAGAAACCCTGAGAAAGACCCACTATGGTGCCAGTATATATTAATAAAAGTCAGTGGAGGCTAATGTATCTTTGATTTTTCTACTTTTGCAAAACTCATTTCAGTGATCTTTCTCTGTAGCCAGTAATTGAAATATATTGGTTCATTTACATGGACTCTTCTTTAGATGTCTGCTCCAATGAAGATCTCCCTGAAGTTGAGCTGGTCAGTCTGCTAGAAGAACAGCTACCCCAGTATAGACTGAAAGTGGACTCTCTCTTTCTATACGAAAACCAAGACTGGGCTCAGTCCTCACATCAGCAGCAGCATGCGTCTGGTGCCCTCTCTCCAGTCCTTGCTGAAGAGACGTTCCGTTATATGAGTGAGTATTTTTTTTTTACCTTCTTAGAATTTGCCCATTGAAATAAAAATGATGACTATCTCAGTGTTGACTTTCAAAGTGTTTGGCATCCCTAGCCATCGTTCAGTGTGTGCTGACTTTAACCTGAACTAATTTAACAACACAAAGTGATGATTCTAACTGTAGTATGTCTGAACGCAGAAAGTTTTGTCATTCTTAGGACTGAATGTCGTGTGCAGGGTTGCAAGCATACTCATGTGTTCCCACTTCTCTCACCTTTTACTTAATACTTCCTCAGACTGAGTAAGAAGGAAAGTGTTTTTTTTTTTTTAAAGTAGTGAAATCATTTAAAAATTTAATATTGATTTATATCTCTTGACATGTATTATCCCATCAGTTTGATATCCTAAGCCATCTGCTTTTTGACTCTTTATCTTCCCCACTAAACACAGTTATAGGAACTGTCAGTCATTAAGAAGCATAGTTCTTAGATACATAAGTAGTTTTAATAATGCCAAGGAGAAATAAGTATACATTATACAGTAAACTTCATTATTTACTTAAGAACTCATAGAGAATATTTCAGTGAAAGGCTAAGCCAAATTTGTCCTGAAAATAAGGCTATTTTACACCAAGCTCTTAGAAATGACAATTAAATAGAATGCTGTTTAAAGTTTAAAGTAGGGAGATATTTTTGCCTTTGACCCCTTTCCAAAGATCTGCATTCAGGCTGGGCTTACTTTATTTCTTATTCCTATATACAAATGTTTAGTGTATAATAGCTGTTGTAATGTATAATAAAGATCTGTAACTTCAGTGTTGGTATGTTTGTGAAATTCTTTCCATTTAAATTCAATATGAGGTTGCATCAGCTCCTAGACATCTTCCCAGGCAACGCTTCAGTGTTTTTGAAGATTGTGACTAGAGAATGACTGTGAAATACTCATTTTCATAGTAATAATTAACTTGCTTTTAATAGTAGTTTTCTAGAACAAGGTTATTCACTGCTCAGAAAAAGAATCCTAAACATTGCTTAAACTTGAATTGGAATGATAAGAAACTCAAGTAAAACTATATTTGTGTCCTCAATAATTTTTTTAAATAGCTGAATAACTCTTAAAGTTTTCTTAACTTTCTATTTTGAGAAGTTGCTTCCTTGAAGTTTTCTAGAAAATGCTTTTTCGAAGGAATAATGTTTTTGATTCCCATTTCCCTTTGTTCCATGAGTTTTTAGATTTGTGAGAAAGAAATTTCAAACTGGAATTTTATCACAGTAAATTTAGTTTGTCATTATTTTGATGAAGTGGCACAGAAAGTATCCCTTAGTTTGCTTGTTCTTGGTTCTGTAAGTCATGAGGTGGGGGTGGGGAGGAACTGTAGTTAGAAAGATGTCTTTGATCATGATGTAATGGAGTTATTTTTAGGATGAATTTTATATTAAAAAACTGGAAAATAAAAGGTAAGCAAATTTTTTAAAACTTGGTTTTTAGGACTTTATACAAAACAAACCATAATGTTCAAGGGAACAATTTAAAATTTAAGATTAACCATCACAGGTATGGCTCAGTGGATTGAATGCTGACCTGCAGACTAAAAGGTTGCCAGTTCAATTCCCAGTCAGGGCACATGCCTGAGTTGCTGGCCAGGTCCCCAGTTGAGTGCTTGAGAGAGACAACCAATTGCTGTTTCTCTCACACATCATGTTTTTCTCCCTCCTTTCCTCTCTCTAAATAAATAAGTAAATAAAATCTTTTTAGATTTTGGATTTATTAGATTTTAGAGAGGAAAATAAATTTTGCTCTCTAAAAATAAATAAATAATAAATTTTGCTCTTTAAAAATAAGTAAAATCTTTGAAAAAAGGAAAAACTTAAGACTAATAGGATGATACAGATCTGCCCTTCTAGGTTCTGGAAAACTATCCTATTCCTTTAATGGAATGGTACAATTTTCACTTCAACAATTTGAAAATTAAATTATACACTGTATGTTGATATACCTAAGATCAAGAAGCAATGGGATTATGATTGGTCTACTAATACTTTATCTTTATACTGTACTTTAATTTTACTGTTATTTTAAAGGTTTTAATTCTTTGGGTTAACAGTGCACTCAAATATAAATAAATTTCATTATGAATTTGCATCTTACAATGTAAAAAAAATAAGTGATTTATTTAGCAAATTGACTAAGGTTTTAAAAAGCAAGATACAAAACATTCTCTTACCCTTTCTCACAATTTTCTATCCCCTTGATATTTCAAGATTTGTGGTTTCAAGTAATTATTATGTACCCTGGCAAGCACCTGGTGCTACTTCAGCCCCTTCTTATCTCTACTTCTCACACATGCCAGTAAATACTGTGATCATTAAAATGAATTTTCACAACTAATAAGGGGGGTAGCATGTTCTCTCTTATATAATGTAAAGAAATTGAAAGAGCCATGAGAAGAAAATAAAGAAATTTGGAAGGAAAAATGAGCAAGGTTTTGGATTGAGAGCCTGTCTCACACGAATGAAATGATACTGGTTCTTCACTGAAGCCCCACCAGAGAAACCAAAAAGAGGTCGTTTACTTCTAAAATAGAACAGAAGAGTAATGGATGGGTCCAAAAAAAAATTCCATCTTAGACCCCACCATACACAAAGTTTAAGACACTCAAAAGGATGTTTTGTATGCAAAACAGTACTCCAGGGTTTTTCTTAATTTTATTAAGAGTGAGACCCAGAGTGAGCTGTGGGGCAAGCAGTGCAGTCAGAGCACACGTGACAGAAAGTACTCTTTGTTCATGTAAAGGCTCAGAACAGAAACTTCATCTACCTTTCAGGATATTTTTTATTTGGGAGTAAGGAATCACCTGTACCACTTCCTAATACATAAGAAAAAGGATGGGAAGAATGAGTGTATAAGTTGTATTTAAGGTGTCAACATCACTTAGGAACTTGGACAAATTCTTGGGCCCCCACCCCAGTGCTATAGAATCAGAAACTGGGGGTTGGGCATAGCAGTCTGTTTTAACAAGTCCTCCTGATAGTGCTCATGCACACTCAGATTTAATAACCACTAATACAAAGCTTTGTCAGACAAAGCTAAATGGCCATTACACAATGACATTAATTTAAAGATTAGGAATACATTTTTGTAGAAAAATACATTGTAAAAATTATCACTTCTGGTCGGTAGTTATATTTTTCCTCAATTCTGCCCTCAAATATTATTGGCCTGTATTTGCAGGGAAGGAACTGTAACTGATAATGTTCAGGAAGCATTAACCATAGTCAGATCATGGAGATGAGCAGATATATAATTCCTTAAATCAGCCTTCTCAACCAGTTCCAGACAAGAATTAAGCCATGTGCCCTAAAACATCTGTGTATAATGGATTACTCTATCACCTATGCATCATGCACTAGCTAAGTATTATCCTTGAGAGAATTGAAAAAATTTTCACTCAAATCATTATCTGTAGGGCTTAATTCCCCCCTGGAACCCTGCTGAGAAAGGCTGCCCTAGATGGTATACTCTTGTATAGCATCAGTCTCCTTTTTACTCTTAGTTCTTCTGAAGGCAGTTTTTTTGTATTGCAGAAATGTGCTCTGTATTACAACAGCAAGAGCTGCAGTTACTTCTTTGGGTTTTAAACCCGAAGGCCTGTCTGTAGTTGTCAGGAGTCATTTGCAGCTTTTATGATACCACGTGGGTGGTGTTTTTGTGTTTCATGTTTGTTTCTTGTTGGTTTGTTTTTGTTTTTTGGTGTGGAAGAGTTGGACAGTGATGAAAGATTAGAAGTCTTTTTAAAATTTAGTTTTCGTGGTAAAAACTAAATCTTAAAAAGGGGGCATCTGAGAAAACAATCAAACATCATCTCATATAAATAACAGAGACATCAAAATGGATTACCATTGGCATTTCTCATCCTGAAAAAAGAAGTGCTTACATGTGTTACCCTCCACCCCCCACATATAAAAATATATATTATACATATATCTATTTTAGGAATATTAGATACATACATATTTTAAGAATATTAGATTCTCTAATATTATACCAAAAATGTTGAGCATGAATTAACAGCCTTTCAAAACCAAGTTACAAAATTGTTATGTAAAAAATGTTTATGTCAATTATACTTCAATAAAATTTTAAAAAATTATCATCTCTCCAATGAGAGAATTAGGTTAGGGAATTTCATGTCTGTAAGAATCATTGCTAGTTTCTGTACTATTTAACATATTTCTATTTTAACAGCTGAGAACTGAGGGGAAAATAGGATTTGATAGGACTGATCATAATAAAGTCAGCCTGCTTGACTCTCTTCGTTCCTGGTTTACAGAATTACGGTGAATAATCAGTCTATGGTTTTAGAAGCATTTAATCACAATGCCTAAATGCCAAGAGACCATATAAGAGCTTTGTTCTGAGTACTTTTGAAATCATCCCAAGCAACATGTCCTTATCAGGAGTATTGTAATAAGGAAGGGAAGACAGAATTTATTAGGCTGCAGAGAAGAATCCATTTCCTTCGTATATGACTGGTACTGATTCAGGAACTCTGTAATTGAAGTAGCTCAGCCTGTGGGGCTTGGTAGTATATAGCCTGTTTCACATAAAACATAGGAATTAAAGAATTCTGGTTGCATTATCTAACTTATTTGCTATAATAAATATTTAAGCATTTTAAAATTTATTTTTGCTTTTTGAAACCTCTTAACAAGAGCTGTTTTTTTTTTATTGTAAAAATTAACAAATGCTCTTCATGGAAAACCAGCAAAAAACTGAAACAAAAAGCAGATCATCTATAATCCCTACCCAGAGATAACCACTATTAACATTTTAATGCATAGCCTTCTGGTCTCTCTTGTAAGTAAGTATGCTCACACTTTAGAGAACAAAACTGGGATCTGTGCTGTTCTCTAACAGGTGGGAATCTAGTACTTCATCAGCTAAAGGCCTTTTGATCTTGGTGGCACTGTGGCAGAAATGGCAGGATGATGTTAGAGCCCCTTACCCGGAATGAGCAGACCCAAGTTTTATCTTATGACCCTGTGAGGTGGGGGTTGTTATCACCCCATTATTATCCTGGCTTTGCCTCTAATGGCTTGCTTTGTGGTATTGGATAGTCATGTAATTCCTCTTGGTCAAGATTCCTCATACAAGAAAATGAGATCATTAAATAAGATTAACTTCCTAAGGTTCAGCTTTAAATTTTCAGACTATGACAGATGGTAAGCATTTATAGGCAGTACATTTTAGTTTCACCTCACTAAAACATGCTTTATTCTAAATATTTCCTGTATATATTAATGTGCCCTTCATTTCTCATCCTCTTTCATTATGTGTGACTTGTATGTAGCTCACAGCTATTTACATCTTTAATTTACTGGCTTTATTTCAAATTAAATTTGCCATTTCATTTTCACCTCTGGTCAGTCATGAAATATAAGCCATGTCATGTAGTTTTTAAATTAGTTGTATAAAAACTGTTTTTAACTGAGTTTTGTTAATCTGAAAATAAAGGCCAAGGTAAGAGCCAGTGTTTATCTGAGCCCTGACTGACATGGCTCAGTTGGTCAAGCTTTGTCCCACAAAGCAAAAGGACAGTGGGTCAAGTCCCTGTTAGAACATATGCCTGGGTTGCAGGCCAGTCCCCGGTGAGGGTGCGTGCGAGAGGCAACCAATTGGGCAACCAGTCAGTGTTTCTCTCACACACTGGTGTTTCTCTCCCTTCCTTCCCCCTCTCTAAAAATAAATAAAGCTTTAAAAATAAATAAATAAAATTTTAAAAATAAGCATTTATTTGCTGTTCAGAAAGCACTGATTCAGGCAGACACCCCAAAGGTATTTCAATTATGGGACGAAGGCAAGGGGTTTTTATGAGACAGGGAAGGAAAGTAATTACATGCATAGAAAGAACGAATGTCTGTAGGTACAAATAAGCATAGTTATTCTTTAGCTGTATTTGGTGGTGCTGATTCTAAAGAATCTCCTTAAATTTTCAGTTCCGTAGTCAGAAGGTCTGCTTTCCTGTTAGCTTTTATAAACAGTTATTTAGAAGAAAACGCTGCTCTGGCCCACTCCATCCAGTCCAAAGGTTATTTTACTCAGTTCAGACATTCCAAGGAGTGAGACATGCAATGCGGTTCTTCTGGAATGGCTGCCCTGGCTCCATTTTAAAATGGGCCCACTTATGTCAACTCTTCACAGTCTCCAGAATTCCTGGTTCTTGCTTTCAGTGTTGATCCTGGATCAGTGGCTTTCATCCCTAGCTCTACATCAGAACACCTGGAATCTTACTACCTGTGCCCTGGGTTGCCTCCAAATCAATTAAATCAGAATCTGGAGTTGACACCCACTGCCTTAGGTCAAATTTGGTTTTGTAGCTATTGGCTGGTTTTCTGTAATTAGTTTAGAGCATAGATAATATGACTTGATTTTTTTCACCCTCATCTTATTATCAAGACCAGAAGTAAGAGACCACACACGGCGTCTGCCTTTTTCTTTTTCTTTTCTTTCTTTTTTTTTTTTTTTTTTTTTTTTTTTTTTTTTTTTTTTTTTTTTTTTTTTTTTTTTTTTTTTTTTTTTTTTTTTTTGGACCGATCTAGCAATTTAATACTGTTTCTACAGGTGCAGTTTTTCTTTCTTTTTTGCATTCTGCCCTTTACTGTATCAGCTTCATCCCAGGCTGCGCTTCCCCTCCTGATGTTAAAAAAGCTGCAACAGTTCCAGGCTTTGCATCTGCATACCTGGCCCCACCAGTATTCCAAGCAAGAATCCTGAAATACATCTTAATCCTTTGTTCCTGCTATGCTACCAGATTAAACTATGAAGATTTTTTAGGCCCAAAAGCCTGTTCTCCTATCTCTGTGGTTAAATTATGGAGCCAGTTTCTCTACTTATAAATATAAATTCTTTTAGAGTAAAATGTTTCTTTTCAGTTTTTTGTTTTGGGTAGTTTTTTTGTTTTGTTTTGTTTTTTTATATTGGGTTTAAAACTTTCTTTAGCCATCTCCTAACACCATCAACCCAGCATTTTGTTTTACTTTTAACTAGGAATAAGATTATTGTTAATAATTAAGGTCTAGGTAATTCCCAGATTCATTTTAAAAAATTATGCTAGGAAGAAAAATTAAAAGCTCAGATAAAAGTAAAATATGTCTAATGGTATCTTTTGGGTAACTTCAAGTGTTAAGATGAAACTAAAGAACTACAAAGGACTCAAATCATGGCTTCTGCTGCCAACTCAGTTAATTATTTGCAGAGAATTTAAAACCAGAGCTATTTTATACATACCAGTTGTGTTTAAAGAGAATAACTGTAAATAGTTGTATGATACTAAGCTGTTTTGCTCAATAAATTATCATATTTGAACCTCCAAATGACCTTGTGAGATGAATGTTATCACCTCCATATTATAAATATGAAATCTGGATCCCACGAGGGTTAAGTGATTTGTTTAAGCTCACTCAAATATGTGAATGCAGCTTTTCTGCTCCAAAGTCTGTGTTTGCTTTAAGACAAACTAGTAAAAGTCTAAGTCAAACACAAATCTGTTTCATGTAGTGCACTTCAAAGTCAAAATGTTCCTTTTGTAGCTCTATCTGGGTTGCTCAGTTGGTTGGAGCATCATCCTGTACACCAAAGGCTGAGAGTTTGATTCCTGATGAGGGCACATACCTAGGTTTCAGGTTCAATTCCTTGTTGGGGTACATATGGGAGGCAGTCAGTTGATCTTTCTCTCTCACATCAATGTTTCTCTCTCTATTTCCCCCCCCGCCCCCTTTCTGTCCCTCTAAAATC
Organism: Anoura caudifer; assembly: GCA_004027475.1. Lineage (NCBI taxonomy): Eukaryota > Metazoa > Chordata > Mammalia > Chiroptera > Phyllostomidae > Anoura > Anoura caudifer. The sequence continues at coordinate 63,884 of PVKU01004967.1, forward strand.
AATAAATATATCCTCAGATGAGGACTAGAGGATTTAAAAAAAGATATTTTTGTATTATGCATCATCTTTAGCTTAAAAAGATATTGCTTATTGTGATTGTAGAACCATTGGAGTCATATTTCTGCTTCCCTTTGAAGCTAAATTATCCAAGTGCATTGACAGTTCCTGAGTTTATGAAGTGCAGAAATACTGGGCTTGGATTGTGCAAATAATGATGTAGTATACAATTTATTTTAGAGCAAAGGCGTAGATATGAAGATTATTATAAAGGGTTTTTAATGATGCTAAAAAAGGATTATGGTTCATAATAGCTACAAGAATTCCTACAAGTTCTATTCCTTGTTTATTAATATTAACTCAAGTGATAGGTGATGATAATCGAGATCATCACAACAGAATTCTAATTGGATTCCTTAGTAACAGCAAAACTAGCCCCTCAGTAACTTTAATTTAGATTAGGATATAAAACAATTGGTGACTTGATGCGTTCTCACACTCTCTAGTATGAATGGGCCAAAGCTCTAATTTTACCAAGGGAGGAGGAGGTAGTCAGGATGTGACTGCCTTGTGATCATATGATACTTTCTTAATTTATTGCATGACACACATTTGTTTGTAATAATTAGTCTATTTCCAGATTGTCTAATGAAACATTTCTTTCCCTTTCTTTTCATATATTTTTTTATTCTTCTGAATGGCTTTTTGTGAAAGCCTGGGTTTGTTGTTGTTGGTATCTTTCAGTTCTTACGAATAGTTAAAATTTTCTGTTATTTCTAAATCCTATAAACACTTTTTAACTATCTTAGTTCTAGGCACAGACAGGGTGGAGCAGATGACCAAAACTTATAATGACATCGACATGGTTACACATCTCCTGGCAGAGGTAGGAATATACTTTTTCTTTCTGTAGTACAAAAAACTAAAACTTAAAAATTGTTTGGAATCTATCAAATTTTTGTATTGAATGAAAACTGATGCTGTCTTTGCTGTGGGTTATTTAGTATAAGGTCGTTAACAGTTGGAACAATTGGCATAGCAGCTGGCATTCCAAAGCAGAATGGTTCCTGAAGTTAATTGTTATGAAATTATAGAAGGTTTAGGGGTTTGCTTATTTGTTTGTTTTTTGTTATAATGGTGCTGGCTGGCCTCCCTATCCCAGAAAAGTAGATACTGTTACTCAATCAGGAGCAGAGTTGCCTGTTTAAGAAACAGTTCCATTGAAAATCTACACCTGCAGTTTGGAGTATCTTCCAAAGATTTTTACTCTGCTTGGGTTATTTTTTTAGCTCACTTTGTCCATGACATTTTTAATATGTATAGTGTATATTTTCCAACCTGCAGTCATAGGGAAGAGACCTTTGACTTCCGTTTTAGTTGACCTTATGGAAGACTGTCTTTCTCTTTGAAGTACTCCTTCTCCCTCTCCACCCAGCTCCCCAGAATGATTTTGTGTATGCCACTTAGCCTTCATTAAAAATAAGTGGGCCTTAAGTTTCGGAAATAACCCATCAATTTGTTTTCATGGACTATGGAGTGAAAGAACAGAAGCTTAATTTTATTTGTAGTGATTAATGCAAGCAGAACCCATACTCATATGTAAGGCAGTTAAATGTATATTGACAATTTCCCATCCTACAGAATATAGTCAGCACCACCACCATGTAGGTGGGATTTCTGTGTTCCCAGAAAGAGTAACTCTTGCTTTGCTTGACTTTTCTGTAGGCAATCCTGCATTATTACCACCAACTTCTTTAGACTCCTTTTTTTCTAAACTCTAAGCAAAACCTTGTAGCTTCAGAACTTTCAGATCTTTGTCCCTATTTTATTTCCCATCATCATTCTTGCACCAGTTGACAGTAGGATTCTTGACTGTGCTTTCCTCTAAGGCTCTGGTTCTCAATCCATGTAAGTTTGCCCTAAACGAAACTTTTTAGCATACCTACCTGATCCCCATATCTTAAATACTTAATTCTGTATCATTACCATGCTTTTTTCTTTTAAATATATTTTATTGATTATGCTATTACAGTTGTCCCATTCCTCCCGCCCCTTATCCCCCTCCGCCCTGCACTCTCCCTCCCACCCACATTCCCCCCCCCCTTAGTTCATGTCCATGGGTCATACATATAAGTTCTTTGGCTTCTACCTTTCCTATACTATACTTAACCTCCCCCTGTCTATTTTGTACCTACCGTTTATGCTTCTTATTCCCTCTGTCACATGATAGACACATTCAACAAATATTTGTTGGGCTTTTACTATGTGCCAGATCCTGTCCTCAGTTACAAAGACTACACTGATTTTTCTAATTCCCCCAAGTTGTAAGTTTAAAGGTTGGGTTGCTACATTCTAATCAATAAGGTTGATTAATGAATAAATCTCACTTAATATCAAGAAATACTCTCTTGCATTTATAACTACGGTGGTTATCCATTTGATCAACATATACAGGAGTGGGCAAAAGTAGGTTTACAGTCATGAGTATGTGAAACAGAATTTACTCTTATATTATTATGTACTAATTATTACATTATTTATTTATATTACAAAACTACTTTTGCCCACCCCGGTATTAAATATTACCTGTGTGCCAGGCCTTGTGTTTATTTGGTATCTGGGCGTTAAAATGAATCTTGATGCTTTCTAGAATGTTGCTTTTGTGTTTAGCAAAATCGACTGTAAAAATCTCTAAACTATCACTTAATTTTGTTGGAACTCAAAGAAAAGTGTGTTTGGTATTTTAACAGAGGGATCGTGATTTGGAGCTAGCTGCTCGAATTGGACAAGCACTCTTAAAGCGGAACCATGTCTTGTCTGAGCAGAATGAAGCCCTGGAGGAGCAATTGGGACAAGCTTTTGATCAAGTAAGTGTTTGATAAGTTTTTGCAGCATGAAATAATTAGGTCTTGAACAGTGGAGAATTTCTTTTCCTGGGTGTCCCTGAATTGATGACAATAAGTCACTAAATAATACCAGTACATGTGGACTTTGTTTGCAACCATTGAACTAACCAGTAGAGAAATGAAATGATACTGTACAGAGGATGCTTGTGTGAATCTACCTCAGTCAATATAAGAGCCTGTATTCAATGCCTGTCGTACTTGTGGCACCCTGCTTAGATTCTAACATTTTTCCTCACCCCTTTGTATAGACTTTGTGTGTGATCTTTGCTTAACTTTATTTTTCAAAAATATATCCCCAAATAATAGATACCCAATGAAGTATCTTTATTCAAAAACCCAAACAAAAAGAAGAGAAATTTTTGAAAATGTATTTATTAAACAGTAAATATTGTTATGAAAACTGATTTACTATTAACTTCAATGATTAAATTTCAAATTCTCTATAATTTGTTATTTTTATCTAGTTTCATTTATACTTAATATATGCATTATATTTAATAACATTTGAACCTTTATGTTGACAATATTTATTCCCTATAACTAAAGTTAGGAGGTAATGCAGAGTTATACAGCTTAAAAGTATAAGCCTTTAGGATGAGAATTTAAAGTAGGGATCTATTCTGATACTTGGAAGTTTCTTCAGTTTTGTTTTGTTTTTAACTGCAAATGTATCATTATCTTATGTGAAAATTTCCTCCTATATGTCTATTACATAGAACATGAAAATTGGCTTTCCTTCTTACCTAGTACAGGAAAAGCTATATTTGTTGAGTTAATGCTCAAAAATTATAGCTTAGGAAGTATCTGAGGTTTATCATTCTCTTTTTATCACTTGCTACTTCAGTCAATAAAATCTAGTAGCTAATCTTATTACTTTGTTTTATGGTAAGAAATAATTGCTTCATGAATTAGAAGTTATGTTACATATATTATATTAAAGAATGCAATATAAAAGACATCTTGTAAATCAGGCCCTTTTGCTGTGCAGGTTAATCAACTGCAGCATGAGCTATCCAAGAAAGATGAGTTACTTCGAATTGTCTCCATTGCTTCTGAAGAGAGTGAAACTGATTCCAGCTGTTCTACACCTCTTCGGTTCAATGAGTCCTTTAGCTTATCTCAAGGCTTGCTGCAGCTGGACATGCTGCAAGAAAAGCTTAAGGAACTTGAAGAAGAGAATATGGCCCTTCGATCCAAGGTACATTCAACCTCATTCCCAATATCCTTTAACGGTTTAAACCCAGGTAGCATTTAGGTGAATGTGACATAACTAAGGATTACTTTTGACATTCCAATGAGGGAGTGACAGCCTGGACATATGTATTTATTGCCTTCTATTGTTTCTTAGATCCCACTGAAAAGCGGATAATAGCAAGCTGACAGGTGAAATAAAGAAAGCGACAGCATAGAATGTATATCTTGTGGCATGTAAACACATAATTAAATAAATACAACTGTGGTAAGAGCTATGTTGGAAAATTTCAAGGTTCTGTGAACTTGTATGATGGGGGTGGGGATCAAAGAAGTCCTACTTAAGCAAGTGATATTTTAGCTGAGGCTAGGAATTAAGCCAGGCAGAAATGTATGGGGGGTAGGGGGCAGGTTGGAGAGAGAAATAGACATTTACAAAGGCCCTAACAAAGGCCCTTACAAAGAGTGAGGGGGAAATGTTTGTCATATCCTTTCCCATACCTTTATTTGAGGATAGAAAAAGCTTTATAAGTGATTAACTTTTCAAATGAGTATTAAAGGTTTTTTTAAGTTAATACTGTAAAACAATTAGAAGATATCACATACTATTTTTTTTTCTTGAAGGCTTGTCACTTAAAGACAGAAACTATTACCTATGAAGAGAAGGAACAACAGCTTGTCAATGACTGTGTTAAAGAACTTCGTAAGTATTAACATATTCTGTTTGCCTTTGGGCAGTTCTTTGGCACTATATCTCCAACTCAGAAATTAAATCAATTGTTTTAGTATAAACATCTCAAGAAACAGTATTAAATAGTTACTGAAGATCTTGGAATATCACATTAAGCTCACAGCTCTAAATAAAATACCAAATGTACTTCTAAGAACTATCTTTGTTTCAGTTGCCATCATCATTAAGGAAAGATCTATTTTTCTATCAGTTATAGCATGTTAAGAGTGAAAGAAACCAAAGCTCTTATTCTGTTGGTGAGAAAATAGTCCTGTAGAGAATGTGATTCGCCAGAGTCAGAAAACGATAGATAAGTGACAATGCCAGGTCTTACATTCTATGTGTAATTTACTAAGTGCCAACTGTGTGTCTATAAAGGAATACATTTTGGATTGACATGATGTTAACTAAAATAATTTTTAAAATAAATTATTTGGAAAAAGATCAGCTTTACTGGAGAAAGATACTCAATTTCTCTATGAATTTATGGCCTTTTGTGTTGAAAGAGAAAATGTAGTATCACATCAGTTCATTTGAGCTGTGGACCTAGAATGTGTTAACTTAGAATAATAACAGAATATTAGAGAACCAGAGGGAAGAAAAATTGAATCTTCTCCATCTAAATTGTCATTGCCCACCTTTTACACTTTAAAAAGCAGAGAAGATATTACTTGCCCAAGAGCTCAGATCCTGGTCTCCTTCCTTCTTGTTGCCATCCTATGAAATGTTGTTGTCAATTAAAAAATAGTTTTATATGACACTGAGAAATGTTTCTGCCATTTGTGTTTAGATATCAAAATTTTTACATGAAATAAAGATTTATTTCCCCAGTGGAATTCTAGAGTTTTTATTTCATGTGTACTCAAGAATGCCAGGCTGTAAGAATTGCTTTAGAGGCCCTGTTCAGTTTGCCAGGTATCCCAGAAAGTCTTTCTCCTACAGAAGCATCTCAGTAGCTTGGTCAGTAGGTTTAAGGGATTGTGACTGTTCCATTCTGGAAATGTTCTTTTGTTAGACTTGTTAAGTTTAACTTTCATTGCTTGTGGGAGTTTATTCACATCCCTGAAGAGTTCTCAAAGACGTAAGTGAGATTACGTCTTGGCACTTGCAAAGAAATATAATTCACCTATATCTTTTCAAACCTTCTTGTCCTTCATAAAGAAAAGGATTTAAGTATGTATCTTTTTAATAATGAAAAGATTGAAGCAAAACGTTTAGCTTGCCTTTACGAGTCATCTCTTTTTAGCTTTATTGCCTCATATTCAATTCCTAAGATTAGCCTATTTCAAAAGAATCTTTATTTTTTAAGTTTATGTTAAAGAAAAATGAATTTGTGATAGTTTAGTGTTTGTTATAAAACAGGATTTGATGCACAGGCCATAGTTTGCCGACCCTATTCTACATTTATATTAATTTTTAAAATTCTTATTTGTTTTTCAGGTGAAACAAATGCTCAGATGTCCAAAATGACTGAAGAATTGTCTGGGAAGAGTGATGAACTGATTCGATACCAAGAAGAGATCTCTAATCTCTTGTCTCAGATTGTAGATCTTCAGCACAAACTTAAAGAAGTGAGTTCATTCTTTCATTCAACAGATGTTTGTTAAGCCCTGACCTAGAACCATGCACTGTGCAGAGTGCTAGATTAATCGAAATAAATGGGTCCCTGCCCTTTTACAGTGATCACTGTTTTAGTCTTCTGTCACATGAAGTGTGGATAACTGCTTTCAAGTCGCTATTTCTCTCCTTAATGATACCAAACCCAAGGTTGGCTACCCACAGCTTGAAAGCCAGTGATCAAGAGACAAGGGCTGGTATAAGGAAGGAAGGTTTGTTCACCTTCTGCCTGAGAAGATGGCAGACTCCCATCACAAAGACCATCTTAACAGGGGGACGGGGCAGGTGTCTTTGTAAGGAGGGAGAAGGCAGGGAAAACAGCAGAACAAAGGAATCATAAGAAGGGGGTTGAGAGTTCTCCATTGAGAGGACTACAGGCAAGCCAACAGTCTGTTCAGATAACTGGTTTAAGGTCAGCAAATTTCCCAAAGCTGGAATGTCTAAAGGTTGAATGAAGTCTGCTTCTTTTGAAGTTAGTTCTTAGAATTCTTAAGCAAACAGGATGTTTATCTAAGGTCACCTATTAGTTAATAAGCCATCATTTAGAGAAATAATTTTAAAAGAATGGTGGGGTTGGTTACAGTAAAAGGGGGTTGGATCTTCCTCAGAAAGTTGATATGTGAATTATTGACTCATGCTCATTGTCCTCTGAACACCTTGATGGATTTTGTATTCTTCACATTCTATTGCTTTTATTTGACTTTTGGAAGGTAAGCTTTTTATGGGCCTCAACATAGACTATACCCCTGAGGGACACACTTAAAGAGAGTAGCCTCTGTTTTATATGGGAAGGCTTCACATGTTTCTTATCATATGTTGTTAGCATGTGATTGAGAAGGAAGAACTGAGACTTCACCTACAAGCTTCCAAGGATGCCCAAAAACAACTGACAATGGAGGTAACAAAATCTTCCTTTATTTTATGTGATATGGGATGGGCAGGAATGAATAGTTTCTTTCATCTTTGTGAATAAGATTTAAAGTAACAACAACAAAGAATCAGGATGAAATTATGAGAGTTAAGAAGTAAAGCATTTAAAAAATTCTATCCCTAAAACTAATAACATGGCAACATCCTTATTGACTAATGGGGAAAACCTTGACTTTTTGTAAGATTCTTTAGGAATAAGTGACCCTTTTACCTGTTTACCTCAACTAACCCAATAGTTTTTAAAATATCAGGAAAAATAGCAAAAATCTTATTTGATACTTACATAAAAATTCTATATATTAGATATAATTTAGTAGTTCTTTAGCAAGCATAAGAATCATATGGCAGGGTGAGTTTTGAATGGAGATTCCCAAGCATCATCCCCAAAAGTTTCTAATTCATAGGCCTAGAATGAAGAATGTGCATGTTTAATAAGCATCCCTGGCTCTGATGATGCTGATAATACAGTCCGCATACTATACTTGAAGACATTTTTGAAGTTGAAATGTACTGTGAAAAGCATGTATCCTTTAACATGCTTGTGAATCTAACAATAAAAATGGTTCTAGAACAAGGGAGAAGAAACTACTTGTTTAGGATGATTGAGCACCCTGAAGTCATATACAGTACTTTGTAGACTTGGTCTTACCATTTATAGACTTCAGAATAATGTTTAAAATATATATATCTCACAGTGTGCTAAATCTGACTTGACCATAACTATTATATTTCCTCTATAAGATTGTTTAAATGTATGAAGCATTAAATATTGAATTGACAGTTATTGTTGTCCCAGCTACATTTGAAATTTTAAGAAATCATGTTTATATATAATTCTGGCCAAGACTCCCCTAATTCTGGCAGCTTGAAATATATATGTATTCTCCTTGCTTAGTTTGTTTTAGAGTGTTTATATTGAAATGAATTATATTCATAAACTTAGCTAGCCCTCTGGGTAAAATTAATACTTATCCCAATGGGTTTTTTTTCTCCGTTGTCATTTTAGAATATAATAAACTGCACTTATTACCATCCTTTCTTTCAGCTGCATGAGTTACAAGACAGGAATATGGAGTGTCTAGGAATGTTACATGAATCCCAAGAAGAAATAAAGGAACTTCGTAGTAGATCTGGCCCTTCTGCTCATCTCTACTTCTCCCAGTCATGTGGAGCTTTTTCTGGGGTAACAAACTGAGAAAGATGTTATATATTTAAGGAAATTTGCTTAAAATTAGGTTGTCCTGAGAGTGGTACAGTTTCTGCTGATGTAAAGCATCCTAAGAAGAGATAACATGGATTGTCCTTTGATTTAGGCCTTAATTTGCATATCTACATGTATCTTAATGACCATCCACATTTATTCAAAGGTTTGCGTACCTTCAAGCTCCTTAAACTTGGGTCATCCTTACCCTAGGCCCACTATACCACACTTACTCAAATAGTGCTCTGAGCATCTAAAATCTTTTATAATAGATAGTAAGTTTCTTGATATACTTAACTTCAGTTAGAATATAGGCCCTATGGGAACAGGAAATTATGTTTATTTCATGAAAATGTCTGACTTTATGCTAGAATTTGTAATTTTGGTTCACAGACTTTTAGGAATGTAGTTCTTAAACGTATACATGTAATCCTGTGAAATTTTTTAAAAGATGTAAACTAAATCATAGTAGATTTTATGAAGAATATTAAGGGCACATTTTTATTTTTTAACTTTTTAATTTTGAAAAATCTTAAATTTAGAATGAAGTTCCAACAATAGTACAAAAAACTTTCATATATGCTTCACTTAGATTCCTCAGTTTTTAACAATTTACTACAATCTGCCATATCGTTCTCTTATTTTCTTCTGGATCATTTAACAGTAAGTTGTAGATACACCCTATTTCCCCTTAATACTTCAGTGTGTATTCACTAAAAACAAGGGCACTCTCCTACATGACCACACTACCACCGTCAATGTCAGAAAATTGACGTCAGTATGATACTATAATTGCCAGATGGTGATTTTCTAATTTCATCATGTTTTCAACATTTATTATCATTCTTTTGTAAGTTAGAGCTCTTCTGTCTCATTTATTCATTTGTTCATTAAGTTATTTCAGTATGGATTCATATATTCCTATTTGAGTCAATTGATTATACCTCTTTCCTTTTCTATTTTGAATTCCAGTTGTCCCAGGTATGGCCAGGGGGATCTCCTTCAGGCTTATCATGCCCTCTCCCAGTCCCGGTCCTAGAATCAGCAATTTCTCCAACTTGCTCTCGTTACTTTTACTGAAGAATGGTATTTAGAATCCAAGATCTGGATGCTGTGTGTCCATTGCCACTAGAATATCGTTGCCCCTGGGCCCTTCAGTAGAGAAAGCTGAGAAATATATGTATGCTCATTTGCACACCCACTTCTATATCTTTCCTTCCATCCATATTGTTCACACCAGTACCTCCAGTTCCGGTCACTGTCAGCTCAGCCCCCCGGAGCATGCTACCCGTGCTAGTGGAATTCTCATCTCTGCCCAGGGGAAGGAGAAGCCTGCTTATTTTTCTTTTAATGATTTTTCTATATTATAAAATCTATGTTTTTATATAGAAAAAAAGGTATGTTTTATTATAGAAAGTTAGAAATTACAGAGAAGTTCAAAGAAATTGTTAAATACCATCAAATCCTGCCCTCCACAGAATCACTATTAACATTTTGGTTTATAGCCTTTTGTACCTTTTATTTTTGTGTCTGCATATGTAATATTTTCTGTTTATCATATTGGTTTTGTTACTGCTTTCCCCAAAAAGTAGTTAGTTTTTGTTTTAAAGTTACATTTCCAGGATGTCTTTTTTTTCCTTTCTATATTTATTTGAATTTCTTTTATTATAACACTAAAAGTTCTGGATTCTGGAGACTCTGTTAATTAACTTAAGGACAACTCATTTCTCCTAGCAGGCTTCTTACATCATTATTATAGGAATCTCAAACTCTTTTTCTTAGGAATCTCTGGCATCTGAGATTGAGGGGACCATGCGTAAAAAATTGAGTTTGGATGAGGAATCTTTTCTCTGTAAACAAAAGTAAGTACAGATCACATACATGTGTTGTTACTCAACCATTGGGATGAAAATTTAAAAGAAGCCACAATCCAAACTGATAGGTATTACAAAATTCAGTGGTAAATCTGCTTACTTTACAGTTTTTTTCCTTAATATTCACATTTGTGAGAGTTCTCTTGTTCTGGATTTTATTTTTTAATGATCTCTCCTAACCTTTAGATCCTATTTGGGGTGGCTTTATTTTTTGCTGAATTACACACACATGTCTCTTTTCTAAAGCGCTCCAGCAGTAGGGAATGGCAATAATGAACCCTTCTTTTTTAACAGAGCCCAGCAGAAACGGGTATTCGATACTGTCAGGATTGCCAATGACACACGGGGCCGCTCTGTCCCATTCCCAGCTCTGCTAGCCATTCCAGGCTCCAACCGTTCAAGTGTCATCATGACAGCAAAACCTTTTGAGTCTGGCTTACAACAAACAGAGGACAAAACCCTGCTGAGCCAGGAGAGCAACTCGGAGGAGGTTCCTGGGTAAGACATAGGTCATGGCAGTGGAAAAAAATCTAAGTTCATGGCATGTTTCTCGTGGCATCAACATAATAGATTCACATACCCAAATTCTGGCATCGCTCTGTGCATTCCCAAGAAAGTTCTGGAACTGTTAGTTTCTACTCAGTAATGATGCCATATGTCATTATTGGTAAGACTGATCGTTGATATCATAAAAGTTTTTAGGAGTAAAAAAGCTACATTTAGTTAAGTATATTCAAAATGGAGCTTGCATTAAACTCTGAAATTCTTTTCTACTTCTTTGGTGTGGCAAAGTTTAGGTTTAAATCTTCATGTTCAAATTCAAATTTGTTTGAAAGTATTTGGTCACCTGTAGTTAATGCATGGTATCACACAACCCCTTCTCATAACCTGTGTTCATAATCTCAACTGCTTTGGTGCCTTTAAGATAAACAATAAGCATGAATACCTATTGAGGAAAACTTAGCTTGCTCTTAATTTCCTATTTGTTTAAACTTGGATATTTTTCCACTTTTCATTGAACTGAGTATGTAATTCAGTTCACTGAAGTACACATAACTAGAAATTAAACAGCAATTACTGGAAAGTTAGCTGAAAGCTTTTGAAATGTAAATGTTTGGCATCTGAGAGAAACCTTTCCCAACACAGAAACCATTACTCTGGATTTTCAATTGCATGGTCTTGTCTGTACTAGCATGTTCTGCACCCACAGTAGCTTTATGAATTAATACTACCTTACCTTGGGAGGCTGAACCAACAGATCTATGTGAATTCACACATAGTAGCCAGGAGCAACTACAACTCAGCTTGTTACTCCTTTTGATATTCAATTGTAACATACCTCTAGTTTTAAAAATGGTGAAAAGTGAAAAAATGTGTGTCACAGGACAATGAAAATGCAGTATTTATAAGTCTTGTTCTTCGCTTTTAAATATTCTATAATATTCATAGAGGATTCTATGGCCTGAAGCAGTTTTTTTCACATTTTAATATTTTTGAAATTGTTTGTTTTGCAGCTAGTGGCATGTCATAGTTTAATGGGTAGCATTTTTTCTTTCTGAATAGTACATAAAATAATGTAGTACATAAAATAATGGTACCTTTTGTATCCAATGGTATTACAGATTCAATGGTATTACAGATTACATATAAATGGTATTACATATTACATTATGATAATATTTTTGACTAAACTGAATTTATAGATGGTCATATTTCATATATCAAGTGAAATAGAAAAGTTAGTAAATACAACATAATATGTGTATTTTTTGCCTATCTGAAGTCACTTGAAATGATCTATAAAAGTGATATGTAATACTAATGATTTTGGTTTGTTGTTACTATTTCTATAACTGTTTATTCCAGATATCTGAGAGAAAGTACTGTGTTTTTGAGATCAGTCTTTTGAGCATTCACCATTATAGAAAGGAGAAGTCTAGGTTGTGTTCATGGCCCTTACAGATCTACTCAGTGAATGTGCCTTTCCCATAGGAACATTCAGAAGGTGGTTCAGCCAAAACCCTCTGGGGATAGTGATTTGGCTACAGCACTGCATCGCCTTAGTCTGCGGCGACAGAACTACTTAAGTGAGAAGCAGTTCTTTGCTGAAGAATGGGAGCGGAAGATCCAGGTTTTGGCTGACCAGAAAGAAGGGGTTAGTGGCTGTGGCACCCCCACGGGGAGCCTTGCCTCTCTCTGCACTGACCAGTCGGAGATCACAGACTTCAGTAATGCCAGTTGCCTTCGGTGTTTTATGCCTGAAAAATTACAAATCGTCAAACCCCTTGAAGGTAATTTTCAGCCATGTTCCTTAGTGTCCTTTCCTTCCCCTAGAATTGAGATTTGTATTGTAATTGTAAGAGCACTATGTGCAGAAGATATCTTTATTATCCCTAAATACCACTGTTTGGGTGACAGTGCTTTGCAGTACTTTGTGGAAAATGAATGAAGAGATCTGCATTCTCCAGGTCATCAGCCATCGGTTCTCTTTTACTGATTATTTTTTTAATATAAAACTGAGGGAAGAAGAGTAAGCTTTTCTTGTCCTTTGCCAAGGAATATCATTGATGGCAGTTTTTATGGTAAGACAAATGGGATATGATAAGTAAAAATAACCTAGATGTAATACTTCACCTCTATCTTCCTTTTCAAAAAAGAGTTCTTTACCCAAGTAATGTCATCTACTTAGAGGTATATGTGCCTCTATTTTTCTTTTCAGGTCTGTTCATTTCAGTTCAGTTTCTGTTCTCTCCTAAGACAGAACTTGAATTCAAAATAAATATCTTTGTTTTATAGAAAATGACAGTCTTCAAATGATTCTCTACTGTTATCACAAGAGAGTCTGTATTAGATAAAGCTTTGAATAGGAAACCTGTGAAGACCCCTCAAACTCAAAGGTTCTGTGTCTTAGTTTTATTCATTAATGATTAGTGCAAGTATCTGTCAGAGTTGCCATTTTTTGGATGAAATGACTATACTGTCATAATTAAACATTGCATCTGGTACAAATTCTTGGGACAGTCATTCACCAGGGCCTATAGACAGGAACCACAGGGTGACATCCTCTGAGGCGTATATCTTCCTTCTCATCACTGCTTCTGATCTAATTTCCTCTTAAGGCTGTTGTCTTGTTTTTTTACCCTTGCTTTAGATGTCCTTTTTAAAGTTAACTTTTGAAGTAGAAAGATTATTATTTGTATCTTCAGCAACTTATCAGTCTTTCACAGAGAACTTCAATTTTCAAATTTTACCAAAATATTAAGACCAAATAAGTAGTTTTGTTATTATTACATATTTTTCAATATATTTTATTGATTGTGCTATTACGGTTGTCCTATTTTCCCCCCTTCATTCCCCTCCACACCCCCTCCTACCCACATTCCCCCTCCCCTTTAGTTCATGTCCATATAAGTTATTTGGCTTCTACATTTCCTATACTATTCTTATCCTCCCCCTTTCTATTTTCTACCTACCTTCTATGCTACTTATTTTCTGTACCTTTTCCTTATCTCTCCCCCTCCTACTCCCCTGTTGCTAACCCTCCATGTGATCTCCATTTCTGTGCTTCTGTTCCTGTTCTAGCTGTTTGCTTAGTTTGCTTTTGTTTTTAAGTGTGGTTGTTAATGACTGTGAGTTTGCTGTCATTTTACTGTTCAGATTTCTTATCTTCTTTTTCTTAGATAAGTCCCTTTAACATTTCATATAATAAGGGCTTGGTGATGATGAACTCCTTTCACTTGACCTTATCTGAGAAGCACTTTATCTGCCCTTCCATTCTAAATGAAAGTTTTGCTGGATAGAGCAATCTTGGATGTAGGTCCTTGCCTTTCATGACTTGTAATACTTCTTTCCAGCCCCTTCTTGCCTGTAAGGTCTCTTTTGAGAAATCATCTGACAGTCTGATGGGAACTCCTTTGTAGGTAACTGTCTCCTTAGCTCTTGCTGCTTCTAGAATTCTCTCCTTCATTTTAATCTTGGGTAATGTAATTATAATGTGCCTTTGTGTATTCCTCCTTGGGTCCAACTTCTTCGGGACTCTCTGAGCTTCCTGGACTTCCTGGAAGTCTATTTCCTCTGCCAGATTGGGGAAGTTCTCTTTTATTATTTGTTCAAATAACTTTTCCACTTGTTGATCTTCCTCTTCTCTTTCTGGCACCCCTATAATTGGGATGTTGGGACATTTAAAGATGTCCTGGAGGTTCCTAATCCTCTCCTCATTTTTTTGAATTCTTGCTTCTTCATTCTTTTACGGTTGGATGTTTCTTTGTTCCTTCTGGTCCACACCTTTGATCTGAGTGCCAGTTTCCTTCCCATCACTATTGGTTCCCTGTACATTTTCCTTTATTTCACTTAGCATAGCCTTCATTTTTTCATCTAATTTGTGACCAAATTCAACCAATTCTGTGAGCATCCTGATCACCAGTGTTTTGAACTGTGCATCTGATAGGTTGGCTATCTTTTCATCGCTTAGTTGTATTTTTTCTGGAGCTTTGATCTGTTCTTTTGTCTGGGCCTTTTTTTTTTTTTTTTTTTTTTTTTTTTTTTTTTTTTTTTTTTTTTTTTTTTTTTTTTTTTTTTTTTTTTTTTTTTTTTTTTTTTTTTTTTTTTTTTTTTTTTTTTTTTTTTTTTTTTTTTTTTTTTTTTTTTTTTTTTTTTTTTTTTTTTTTTTTTTTTTTTTTTTTTTTTTTTTTTTTTTTTTTTTTTGTCTTGACCCACCTGTTATGTAGTATGGGGCGGAGCCTTAGGTGTTCACCAGGGCGGGGTAACCCTTGTTGCTGGGTTGTGATGCTGTATGCAGGGGAGGGGCTGAGAGGGAACAATGATGCTTGCTCTGCTCTCTGCCTCATTTCAGCCACTTCCCCCACTTCCCACAAGCAAATTGGGCCCTGGGTGGGTTTGTGTACGTTCTAGGACCCTGTGGGTCTCTCCAACAAATTCTGGGAGGCTGGGAGTTTCTCCTGCTGCCTCAACCCCCATGGGTGTTTTCAGTCAGTGGTTTGAGGCTTTATTTCCACGTGCTGGGGCCCTGGGTTGCAGAATCCATCCTGCTCCCCAGTTATTTCTCCCAGTTTATCTACACTCAAATGTGGGACCGCCCAGCCCTCAGTCCACCGCCTCACTGGGTCCACCCGCTGTTGCCTTGCCAGCCAGCTGCAGCCTTGTGCACCCCACTCCACAATCCGTGACCTCACTGGGTCCGCCAGCCGCTGCCTTGCTGCGAGTCCTCTCTGCCCTGCTGAGAGTCCTCTCTGCCCAGCTGCCTGTCTCCACCTTCCTACCAGTCTGGATGAATGTGTCTTCTTTAACTCCTTGGTTGTTGGACTTCCATACAGTTCAATTTTCTGTTAGTTTTGGTTGTTTTTTGTTTTTAAATTGTTGTCCTTTTGGTTGTGCGAGGAGGCACAGTGTGTCTACCTATGCCTCCATCTTGGCCCGGAAGTCTTCTCTATTATTACATTTTTTTACACATATATTTTTAGCTTCTGCTTCAAGATTTAATATTGTAAGAAATTTATAACATGCCATTTGTTTATTTATTTGTTTATTTATTTTTGTCTTCATATTCAGGATCACAAACTCTGCACCACTGGCAGCAGCTTGCTCAACCAAATTTAGGAACCATTCTTGACCCACGACCAGGTGTTATCACTAAAGGTTTTACCCAGTTGCCCAAGGATGCCATGTATCACCTCTCAGATTTAGAAGAGGATGAAGAGGAAGGTATCACTTTTCAGGTTCAGCAACCTCTCCAAGTGGAACAGAAACCTCCAGATCCCAAGCCCGTTACAGGAGTCTTTCTACCGCCCATTACTTCAGTAGGTGGTCCAGTTACAGGTGAGAGGAGTGCTTGAATATAGTCTAGTAACTAGTTGTGCTTTACATCCTGACTTACTACATGGTCAGCTGACTACTTCTACTAAGTCTCACTGCATTGTACACAGTCTTGTAACATAATGTAAGATAATAAAGATCTATAGCATTTAGTGGCTTTTCTAATTCTACTTTATCTTAGGCAGCTCACATAGATAGATTAGGCAGAGAGAGAGATCAATTCAGTCTCTGGTTTGCAAACTTTCTGGGCCCCAGACCTCTTTACATTCTTAAAAATCATTGAGAATTCCAGAGAGCTTGTCTATGTGGACTGTGTCTATTGATAATTACCATATTATAAATGAAAACTGAGAAATTCTAAAAGTATTAATTCATTTAAAATAATAATAATTATATGTTAATACAAATATGTTTTATGAAAAAGAGCTATTTTTAAGTAGTGGGAAGAATGGTTTTGTTTTACAATTTTGCAAATCTCTAATTTATGGCTTAAATTGAAGGTAGATTCTCATATCAGCTTCCCCATTCAACTTATTATAATTTGTTGTTTTGGTTAAAGAGTGCAAAGAAAATGCAGCCTCACACAGATATGTAATTGGAAAAGAAAAAAGTATTTTAATGGCCTCTTCAGGTATTTGCAGACATTCTTTAATTTTACACCAAAACGTGGTAAGTGGTAGTTTAAGGTTTATAGCAATATGGAACCTATTGGATTTGATGTTGTAGCAATATGGACCCTATCAGTGAACTTTTCATACTTCGTTGTGTTAAAATCTATTGGACTATCTTACATTTTGAATGCATTTTTCCCCATGCATGATTTTGTAACATTACGCATTGGTCATTTAGAAAATATTGATTCACTGCATTGTGCAGATCTTCCAAATGCTGGCACATTTTGTTATATAATATATCTTATCAGATAAGTCTTTCAGTATTAGGAAGCTTTCAAGCTCCCAGTGGTAGATACAAGTTTTCAAAAATTGCATTTTCTCTCAAAAGCTCAAATTTTGTCAGTGACAGCAAATATTGTCATCTATTTTTCTTGAAGAGACAGTTTCACTACATTCATTTTTAAGAAAATTTCTGCCTAATATTCAAGTCTGAATAACTGTAATTTGTCTATTAGTTCTTTCAAGTGAAAATCATGTCCCATGAAAAAATTTTAACTCAGTTGCACATGTGCTCTTCCTCTAGTATCTTGGTAAGCGGCAGAGTGCTTAATACTTCCTTCCCATTTCATCACACACAATACTAAAAAGATTCAAAAGCCCTGGCTGGCATGGCTCACTGGATTGAGCTCTTCTTGTGAACCAAAAGGTTGCTGGTTCAATTCCCAGTCAGGGCACATGCCTGGGTTGTGGGCCAGGTCCCCAGTTGGGGGCACACAAGAGACAACTACACGTTGATGTTTCTCTCTCTCTTTTCCCCCTCCCTTTCTCTGAAAATAAATAAATAAAATCTTTTTAAAAACTAAATCATAAAGAAAAAGATTCAAGAGTCAGGATTTAATGAATAATTTTTACTGCTTCATCAAGGACATTCTTATGTGAATTTGGCATTTTGTTTTGTTGTTGTTGTTGTTTAACTTTTTTTATTACTGTTCAAGTACAGTTTTCTGCCTTTCCTCCCACCCCCCCATTGTTGTTTTTGTTTAATAGTATGAGTAGACAACAGTGAAGAATACTAGTACAACTTAGTGCCATTCCCTTGATTTGTGCTAAGGAGTCAGCAGTCTTACCCCACATTGCTTTTGGACCATCAGTGCAAATGCCAATCCAATTGAAAAGGCAGATAGCATTGCTTGAAAGTAGTTTTGATCTATAGCCTCCTACAACAAGGTCTGTAAACCTGGAGCAGGTAGTTTGGCTAAAAAGATTGAATGACTAGATCTTGGCTGTTGTTGTTAATGTATTTTTTTTTCCAGAATGGGGTTTTCTCTTATTTCTAAGTTATTCTTAATCCTTTTAAATTACAGTTTAAAAGCATTGAAGGATTCAGCTATATACAAACAGTCAATACTAATACTAATACTTTATTTCGGACTTGGGGATTTTTATACAAATGATACTGGATAAGTGCTGCATTATTAATAAATAATAATGAAATTTTTTGCATTATTAACCTGGTCTTCCAATTTTGTTTTGATTCCCTGAAAGTCTCTACTTCAGTTGCAACCTCAAACCCAGGAAAGTGTCTGTCATGCACAAACTTGACATTCACCTTCACCACCTGTAGGATATTACATCCCTCTGATATCACTCAGGTTACCCCCAGGTAGGTCTGGGCAATTTGAGGCTTTACTTCTTTCATCAACTATGTTTTTATGAATTTCTTTTAAAAATTACTTCCATTTTAATGAATTTTAATTAATATTCTGTGATAATTTGTCTTTAGAATATTTTCACATTGTGTTTTCTCATTTGATCACTATAAGTCTTTGAAGTAGGCAGGGAAAGTGAGTATGTGTTGTATAAACAAAGAAAATGAGGCATAGAAAGCTCATGTGACTGGTCCAGGGCAGGTAGGTAGTAAATGGCCCAACAGGGACTATGCCTACAGTTAGCCAAACTGTCAAAGTTGAGGGACCAGTCCTCTCCACACCAGAGTACCCTCACTTCTGACAGCACTTGCAAGGTCAGGGGATTCCCAAAACTACTCTCTGGTTCAATTAATTTGCTAAAAGGACCCAGAACCCTACTGAACACTATTATGCTCATGCTGACTGTTTATTACGAGGAAAGGATACAGGTTAAAATTAGCAAAGGAAGAGATGCATAGATCAGAGTCTGGGAGGGTTTCACTTGTAAAGCTTCCCTTGTTCTTAGGATTCATGACTTCCCAAATTGATGAATGATAGTGCACACAGAGTATTGCCAGCCAGTGCCCAGATTTTGCTTGAAACATCATTGCATTGGATGATTGATTGATTAATTGATTCCCTATATGGTTGAACTCTCTTCCAGGTCCACCAACCTAAAGCCACAACCCTAATTCAAATGGTTGGTCTTCCTGACATGGCCAGGCCCCCACCCTACAACTGTTGGGTATGTCCAGCCCACCCCAAGATCTACTGTAGCCAGCCTCCATCCTAAACAAAGACACTTCTGTCAGATATGGCATAGATTACCTCCCAGAAGCCAGGAGCAAAGGCCAGACCCCTCTAGACAAGGCCAAAGTATTTACAACACAGGCAAGAGCATGGATATTCCAACATGTAGTTGAGGAATCTCAACTTAATAAGCCATATTGCTGCTATTCCTATCCTAGCAACTCCCAAATAGAATCTAAGGTACTCTTCAAAAATATGTATAACATTGCAGTGATACTATTAACTAGGAGAGAAAAAAAAATTAAGCAAAGAGTAATCAAGAGTAAGGCTATAAAATGGATAGAGGAATAAAGCTAGTGTGAAAATTGTCCCATAAAGTTTTATATACTTGCTAAGGTGAGCCCTGTATTTGAGTCTTTACCTTCTAGCTACCAACATGGAGGGAAATAACATTATAATTCACGGTGTCTATTAGACAGAAGCAAATCAGTTTAGGGAAGCATCTGGGTGATATCCAGCAAAGATCTCAAAGTCTGTAATGAACATATATATCTGCAGTCTTTCTACATTATTCTTATAGTCAACAAGATAAATTTTATAAAATTGGTTCCCGAGGGGACTCTCAACTCATCATATGAAGTGTACAACTTGGGAAAGAAGACAGATTCTACCATAAAGTAGGGACAAGGAGGTGGGACCCTGGCAGGACAGTGTATGGACCTCATCAGTTCAGAGATTTTTAGTTTAACCAAGCAGTCAGTTTTTTGCGTTTTGCTTATTTTATACTAGTTAGTACTTTGGAAAGTTTATTTAGTAATTCTAAACTTGCATTTTGTTCATAATCTTTAAAAATCTTGGTGTCTTCATATACTGAATATTTTCTCTTGAAGTGAAAGTTCACCTATTAAATATGGTAACATTGGGGAAGAAATTGACTAAAGAAATATCCTCCCCATTCTATCAACATTTCTTGCTTAATTTTTTTCTTTGTTAAAAAAAAGAAGAAAAAGAAAGATTCTAATAGATGTTAAAGCTTTTAAGTTTTAATTATCCAGAAACATATGTTCTAAGTTAAGGTTGAGACACATCTGTTCCATGATATCCTTATACTACTATTGCTTGGAATTAACATTCTTGAAAATTGAAATTTAGCAATTAGAACTTTATTTGTTCTCAGTAATATAAAATTGAAAGATTAAAAAGAAATAAATTTCTCCTTTGAAGAACATCTTTAATTATGAAAGACTGTATTTTCTAAAATGTTGTTTTAGGTTATTGTCTCTTGGCATATTTCATTTTTTGGAATGGATATATTAATAAAAATTTCTAGAGGTTACTGTCTTTAATATTTAAATTTCTTTGATTTCTGCCATAAAATTTAATTATGTTCCCACAATTATAAAGAGTTAAAATTTAAGAATAAATTATCTAAGAGTGTAGTAAACTTCCATATCCTATGAAAACAAATGTTTCAATAAGTTTATAACTAAGTTACAAATTACAAATAATTAGCCAATCATTGAAGTAACATCAAAATTTTCATTCCACAGATCTCTACCACAGAGTTGTTACTGGCCTATTCCTCTGTATTTACTGGGGATAACTACTGTAATTACTTAAATACTGATTTGGAGATGGCTTTTTATTTTGAAACTGTCTTTCCTGCATTTTTTTTAAGCTCTGGATTCCCTTCATTATCCTGTGGAAGTAGCAGTAGCAGTTCATCAAACACGGCGGTGAATTCTCCTGCTATGTCCTATAGACTCAGCATTGGTGAATCAGTCACCAACCGACGAGATTCCACTGTAACCTGCAGTAGCACCATGAGCTTGGCCAAACTTCTGCAAGAACGAGGCATCTCTGCTAAAGTGTACCATAGCCCAGTTTCAGAAAACTCCCTCCTTCAGCCTCTGCCTAAAGCCCTGGCTATCCCTTCCACACCTCCAAATTCACCATCTCACTCACCTTGCTCTTCTCCTTTGCCCTTTGAGCCTCGAGTACATCTTTCTGAAAATTTTTTGGCCTCCCGACCAGCTGAAACATTCCTCCAGGAGATGTATGGCTTGAGACCTCCGCAGAACCCTCCTGATGTTGGCCAAAGGAAGATGAACTTAGTAGACAGGCTGAAGAGACTGGGGATAGCCAGAGTGATCAAGACCCCTGATGCCCAGGAAAATGGAAGAAGCCAAGAGGCAGAAATTGGTCTTCAGAGACCAGACTCTACTGTTTATTTAAAGTCAGGTAGTAATTTATTGAGTGGATTGAGGAGGAATCAGAGTCTTCCAGTCATGATGGGTAGCTTTGGCACCTCAGTTTGCACATCCTCATCCAAAATGGATATCTTAAAGGAGGACTGAGGTTCAGCAGGTAACTGACCTCTTACACAAACTAGCACATGTGGGATAGATTTGCACTGATACAGGTAGTCTGGTCTGATGGACAGAAAAGGAATGTTGCAGATGGGTTGTGAATGTGGAAAGAGGATAGTGAAAGGTTGGAAACAATTGGGATGAGGGAGGCCTTAATGAATGAGGTCTAATAAATTGAAAGTATAAATGAATGGGTCATAAGTATTTGGAGACAGAAAAGGAAAAAAGATTTAATACACTCCTTCAGTTGGGTTTTCTTGTCTTGAAAATAAAAAGTGACCAGAAAATAAATTAAGTAATATTGACATACACCAGGAATACTTGATTTACGAGCACATTTACTTTCTGGTAAGCATAGGCATAGAACACCCAGGTTAGGAGGAGGTAGGAAGAGAAAAGGAGCAGCTTTGTTGCTGAGAAAGCTGTTCTGGAAGGTTGGTGGGGTAAGCTCAGTCTGTTACCGAGGCAACAGTGAGGTGGCTCTTATGTTTTCCCCTGTTGATGTCTCGCTAAATTATACTTCCATCAAGTGGCAAGCTCATAGCATTAGCAAGCAAGGAATTTTACTTTTTTCATAAAATCAGAGTAGTGCAGACTCTCATTTTGCTTTCTATTTTCAGGCCTTTGAATCTCTGGGAGCCCAACCACCACCCAATTACTTTTGTACTTGTGATTAACAAAAGTTCATTTTTTAAATTTCTATTTTTATACAACATCCTAAAACACAACATGTGTGGAGGTAGGAGGAATTTGTTTTAAGAAGTAAATATGGGCAAATTAGAATCAAGTAACCTTGTTTTCAGAATATTTCTTCTGGGTAAGTGTAGTGGCCAAGGAGTACGAACATAATTGAATTTCCTTGGAGGCTGGACGGGGTTAAATCAGAAGTACAATCAGTAGGAATTAGAGATTATTGTCTATGTATGTCTGTACATTTTTTAATAAGGAAAGTTGGTTGCAAGTAAGCTTTTTTGAAAGTGTTCTATGCATATTTTTAATGAAAGATGATATATATTTGCACAAAAATTCTCAGGCACATTAACTTATTTATTTAAGCTGAAGTAAAAACCCAGGTGCTTGCTTTGAGACTTGTGTTTTAAATGTAAAATAAAATTAAAACACATCTGCCTTTTTCTAGATATCTGTGAATTTATAGAATGAACTTTTTAAAGGGAGAGTCAAAGCTCTTTTTCTCTGGTTCTTTTTGTTTGTTTTTTACAAAAGATGTGAAATAGCAAAGTGAACCTTGAGAAATTAGGTTTCAGCCTTGTGACAAATTGGCTGTGAATTGGGAAGAAATAGATCTGTTTTCTGGGTGTTTGACGTAGCTTGATCTCAACAGGGCCATTCAGGAAGAAGTACCATTATGTGAAAGGCATGGTGGAGAGAAGATGAGGAAGGGGGCTAATTAATTCATTTTTGAAAATGGGAGGCATTGACTTTTTGGTGGTTAATTTGCAGATCTTTTGCTCCTTTGTTGTTACTTGACTGAATTTTCTGAGTTAGTCTTGCTCCTCTGGTTCCTGCCAATATTCTTATTCCCAAGTCAAAGGAGTTCCCTTCCTCTTTCCTCTTGAAGTGCCTTTCCTACATGAAGAGCTGTGTGCTCAAAGGGGTAGAAAAACCCACATGCATGTAGTGGTAAGGATGTGTGTGTTTTCCATGCTTTTTATAAGCTTTTAACAAAGCTTTTCTAGGTAAATTTCTTAAAAACAGAAAGTATCCTCCTCCCTTTTTCTCTTCTCTCAGTCATGTTGAGGTCAGCAGACAGTACACGTACATGTTTAGAAAAGATGTCATCAGGTATATCAGTGAATTTAAGTGTTCCTTAATGGGGTAGGCATTGGCCAAAAGAATTCCTGATGTTATGTTTCCAAAATAACCCAATTCGCTTTTTTAAAAATAGTGTCCGAGTTTCTACTTCATAAGTAACTCTGGGGTGCTTATTTTAGCTGATTCTTAAAGTTTTTTATTTATTCTCTAAGAAAGTAATCTTCCTGTTGCCAGTTTCTAAGAGACATCAGGAAGTAAAGTGTAGGGCCAGAGAGTAATACAAAATGTTAAGTTGTCAGATTTATGTTTATTATATAAATATAAATTAAATATCTATAAGATTCTGCAGTATTCTGTATAATTAGTATACTTTTCTATAATCAATGCTAAAATGATCAATTTGGAGGCAGGGCAAGGGCATATTCACACCAAATAAAGCACATCTGATTAAAGAGAACCAGACTTAAGTTTTTGAAAATTAGATTGATGTTGCTGTTCCACCAGAAACATGATCATTGTATACTGGTGCATGCTTGTCTCTAGAAATGAATTCTATCTTGAATTGGATTTTACTGTTTTCTGAAGTTTCCGCCTAAAATCATTTTTGGTACAGCCTGAGAATCTCTATTATAACAAACTTGTGTGCAAAGTATAGTTAGAAGAACTGGAACCTTATAGCTAGTTCCTCCTTAACATTTTAGTTTTTCTATATTAACTGTGTATGTACTACTGTGCCAGTATAGGAAACACCAATCTTTTTTTCCTCCTTTAAGAAAGTTTTCAGTGATTATACCTCAGGTATTTCTGAGTATCTTATGATATAGTAGGGAAGATACCTTCCTAAGCTGAGAATTAGAGGTTTTCCTGAATTGTGATGATCCCCAATCTTCTGTAATCTTAGGCATGCGTCTTAGGGAAAAGTTAATGATCATTGCTAAAGTAATTTTTAAGAGTTTTATACTATATGTCTTCATTTGACACAAATGAACAGACTCTTTCAAAGGGGAGAAATAAGTTAGAGGCAGCTCATGAGAGCCACTTCTTCAGGGTGTATTATGTACAGTATTCAAAGAGCTGTTTTCTTTTTTTCCTGACCATTCTAGTACATAATTAGTAGTATCTGTTAGTTACTAACATTGACTTTTAACATCTGA
Organism: Anoura caudifer; assembly: GCA_004027475.1. NCBI lineage: Eukaryota > Metazoa > Chordata > Mammalia > Chiroptera > Phyllostomidae > Anoura > Anoura caudifer. Next base: position 88,510 of record PVKU01004967.1, read on the forward strand.
ACTAGCGCTCTTGAGTGTTTAATGGTCCACTCCCTTGATGCTGGGTGCCTGCAGGCTTGTACTCCAAATGCAGCAAGTGTCTATACTGAGTGGTTTGCGTTGCACAGCACAGCTACCTAGGAGTGGCAAAGTGCCCTCTGGGGCAGCGGGGGAAATACTGATGTTTGATATCTGGGGCTTGACTTTGTCAAAAAGCTCTTTGTTGCATCTAGCTTAGCTTTGTCAAATGTAAATCAGATAATAAACATGAGTATCTTCTTAAATTTTCATTTGTCTTCCTGTATATTTGTCCCAGTTCTTTTTGCAGATAGTCCTGCATAAAGTCTTTTCATTTTAGTTTTTTTTTTCTGTACAGAGGTGGTTTTCTAACAACCTCTATTCACCAAACCAACAACAGTCATAAGTAGTAAACATCTTATTATATTTCCTTAAGATATTTTTTAAAAATAGAATAGAGGGAGTGTGAAACAGTTCTTTTCTTGGTGTCCACAGTATACTGTTGATATTCTGTAACCACAAAGCAGCTTCATTTCTTGAGCAGAAATTTTCTCCCTTTCCTTTTCATTTCATTCAAACTGGCCTCATCAAGCATCTGACTCACTGGCTTCCTCCTCCCTTGCATGTCCACTTCCTTAATCATTAAGCCCTCAGGGCAGTGAGATTCTGATTAGCATCAAAGAATCTTAGGAACAAGAGTGACCACAGAGACAAGAGTTCCATCAAATTAGAGATAATAACTAGGTGTCTGTTTTGTTTCAGCTGTAGGCCTAGAAAAGTGGAAAAACCAGACTAAGCAAGGCCATAGCTGACAACGGCACTGATCAACTACCCCCTACCCTAGAGTTGATCAACCCTAGAGACCATGACCATAACTCCCTTAGTCATCATGATTAATTATTTTTCTCCTATATAACCCATCTCCTGGAAGCCATCAGGAAGCCAGGTCTTTGAGCATTAGCTCACCTGTGACTTGGCCTGGACCACTTCCTTAAAATAAAGCTTGCTTTCTTTACTGGAAACTCCTGTTCATGTTTTTACTGGGCTTTGATGTACACAGGCAAACGGACCCCTTTAGTTTGGTAACGAGTTTTAGCTATTTAGAAACTTTACAAGAAACTAAATTTGAAAATTTAGTAGACTCCAATAGGAAAAGTTATTTGATGTTCTTTTCTCTTTGTCACAATTTAGTGGCAGTATATTTTTTAAATTCATTTAATATCCATTTAGAATTGTGAACATTTTGTGAAGAGTAAATGAAGTATGAGTCTCTACTTCTTTGATAAAATATTTAGAGATACTTCCAGCGTCTTTGTGTCTTCTTTCACAAACCATTCTCAGTAGATACAAAGTCCAATAATCTTTCAATGAGGGTAAAGATTGGATACTTTCAGCATCCTATTGACTTCCATCTCTGTTTTTATTAAGTTTGAGTTGTGCTAGTATCAAGTTTTTTTTTCATTAGTGTTTCTTTTTTAAATAAGATGCCAAATGCCATAAAATTTTCAAATGAAGAAATGTTGTGCAGTTTTGGCAAAGATGCTATGAAATACAAAACCGTTACCAGCAATAACATGAAATGTTTTGTTCTTCAGTGCAAGAAAGTATGAGTAAAATGCACCAAAGGTGATGTGAGATTAGTTAGAGAAAAAAATACAAAAAAGTCAAATTACAAAAGTCAAAGTATTATTTCATAAAATGTATTTGTCTTCTCAGCAAAATCACTAATGTTAGTAACATCAATCCTCTTTCTGAGTCTTTGGGAAAAAAAGGAACCTTTAATGAAATGCCAAAATGTTTCTAAATTCAACTAAAGAGAAGAGCAGTTTACACTTAGCCCCCCAAAAGCCTTTATTTCTTTCCTATCTGCCATTTAGAGCTGACAGAGTTGTACTAATGTCTATTGAGTAAAGGAAGAAAAAAAAAATTCCCAAATAGTGGTAATTAGTGCTAAGCCTTGGCCAAGTCAAGTGGCTGGGATTTTCCTTCAGAGACTTAATCTTTGTTTATAGCCAGTGATCACATAAGACCCAAATCCTACTCTTTTAAAATCATAAAGAGAGCATTTAAATATAAAATTTAACACAATAAACAGACTCAAAGTAAATATTCGATCTCTAGCTGGAGATGGATTTGACCCGATGACTAGTCAAATCTATCCATCATTCTCTTTGTAATGTCTTTCTCTTGCTTCTAGCTCTTAAAGTCTCTCTCCATCTAGTCTGCTCCTGGTGCTTGCAGTTGTGGTAGGCAGACATACATGAGCAGAGCAAGGACAATGGAGCAAGTACAGGAGGGCACCACAATGGAAAGCCCTGGGTGCGTAGCAATGGGCAAAACTGGGAAAACAAGGACCTCACCCCCAGGGTAACCTTTCCTCCCCCAGCATATTGCTGGTCATGCAGTTTAGGCCCCCTGACCTTTCATATAGCTGGTTATGTGGTTCAGACCCTCCCCTGACCTTTCCTCCCTTGGTATGTTGCTAATCATGTGGTAGACCCCCTTGGAGGAGGAATGGGACAGAAGAGTGGTCTCACGCCACTCCCATGTGAGCCCTTGCACAGCCACTCCTTTAAGCATTAACCCTTAGGGATAACATCTAGGCCTCAGCTATGTTTCAGCTCTAGGCTCAGCAAAGCAGCAAAAACAGACAAGTGATACTGTGGCTGCCATCAGGACTAGCTGCACTGACTAATGACACCCTGCCCTGGCACCCAGCAATCAGTGGAGACCACAGCCCTGAAAGGGCACATCTGGAAAGCTGATGAATGTTCTATTGAGATCCTCCTCTGAGACCTCCCCTGAAATCCCTACCCTTGAAAGCCCTTAAGACCCAATGTGCTTTCCCCCTTGGGAGCATGCCTTTCCTGTCCCCCTCCTCTTTTTACCTCCTAAGCTCCAAGGGCCCCTTCTTTTGCCTCTGTGATGTGTTTCCTGAGCTGATTTCTTCTACTGCTCACTTCTCCAACATCTGTGACTTTCTAAATAAAGTTTCTCTTACAGTTTGAGTCTTGGCTCTGAATTCTTTCCTAGCCAGAACTCAAGTACCAAGGTTGCCGAACCAAGGTCCGGTCTGACTCCGCCCATCTAACATCTGGTGCCACTTGCCTCTGCCAACACAACCATGACTACCCTCAGTCAACACACTGAGGTTGGCATGACAGAAAAATGGAAAAAACCCAGTTCTTCAGTGACATTGCCAAATATGCCTCAACTCTGGTAGCACTGCCTCCATACTTTATAGTTCATGAAATTAATGAACCTCTTTAATTTAAGCCACTTCAAAGATTTGGCTTTAAATATCTACTTTGGAAAATTCCTAAAGTGTTTCTAGCCCAGACTCTTCTTTGGAATTCCCAAACATGTAATAGACATTACCACTTGGATGTCTCACTGCCAATCAAACTCAACATATTTAAGCCTGAAGTGAGGCTCTTACTCCCCTGAGCCCGTTTATCCCCCAGACTCTCCTACCTCAATAAATGGCACCACCATCTACTCAGTTGTTTAAGTTAGAAACCAAGGAATCATCATTGCCGCCTCCTTTCCCTCACCCTGACATCCAGTTGATCATCAAGTCCTGTTGCATACTCTACTCTCCATCCCACTGCTGCTCCCTTAGTTTAAGGCCACCTTTGTGCCTCAGTTGACTGCTAAACTGGTTTCCCTGCCTCTTGTCTTGGTCCCTCCAATTATTTCTCTACATTGCAGTCAAAATGATCTTTCTAACATGCAAAACTAGTCAGATCCCCTCTCTGATTAAAACTTGTCAAACATTAGAAGAGAAATTTCTGCCATACACTCCCATTGCATCTGGTAAGGACCTTAATGTAAGCTTCATGGTGTTTTTATTCAATTTATTGTGTTTCCCCCATTAGTCTCAAAGCTCTAAGGAGCACTGAAACTGATGTACAAGATCTGTCCAGAAAGTATCCAGCCATATGAAAAGTAGAGACATTTACTGAAGAAGATAACAAGAAACATTGTACATAGGATAATGATGCCTCAGTCCCCTTCAAAGTAGGCATCTTGGGAACTCACACAGTTCTCCCAATCCCCATCAGCTGCCACATCATATTGTCCTGAATTTCACTGATGGTCTGAAATCTCTTTCCCTTTCAAAGATGATTTTAGTTTTGGGAAAAGCCAGAAGTCACAGGGTGGTAAATCTAGACAGTAGGGGGGCTGAGTCACCTGGGTGATTTGATGCTCACCAAAAAACTCCACACAAGATGTGATTCATGACAGAACATTGTCATGATGAAGCTGCCAGTCACCAGGTGCCCATAGCTGCAGCCTTCTTTCTGCAGAGAAATGTTCAAGCTTAAGGCAAAATTTAATGCAGATTCATTGTTCTACTCACTCAGTCATTTTCAATGCCACAGTCACTGAATATACATGCTCACTCAGCAGCATCCGCTGCCCCCACTGACTGGTACACTGAAGTCATCACACATGGTACATTCCAGTCCATTATCCTTGGCTGCCAAATTACATAGTTTCACGCAAACCATTCTTGTTTTATTAACAATAGCTGGACTTTTTCCGGACAGGCCTCATGTATCCCCACACCTGCATATTAGTTATGCTGTAAATAATAATCGAGTAGAATGAATGGGTGAATTTATAAACAATGTAAACTATGGGCTGTAACTCATCAGTAGATCATGAAATCAATATAGAGAATTTATAATCAGCTTTCATTTTAAAAGAAAAAATAGATGAGAATAGTACATAACAAGGGTATTATTTCATACAACTTTTTATTATAAAGTATGTAAAATATATTTCTTATAGTGGGTTTCAGTAAAATATAATCAAAGCCACTAGTCTATAATGAGTATTTTCTCCTATAATGAGAAAAAAACAGCCTTATTTAGGAAAAAATGTCTGAACTCCCAGCAACTGGAAGACTCCTACTCTTGGGGATTTGCACTTTTACAGATTTCAAAGCTTGGAATTCAAGGAAGAAAGTGCCCACTTTAGAGTTTTAGGTTTCTGTGGGCAAATGACAGAAGCTTAAACTCCATCATGGATTCCATCTGGCAAATACTACCATAGGCCAATTAAGCCTAGAAGTGCTGCTTAATTCTATTTCCTCTGAAAGTATAGCTTAAGTGTGTTTTGTCCTATGTCTTAGAGAAATTTGTTAACTGGCTGCTCTTCCAGTCTTCTCTCTATAAGAGCAGAATGCCTGGGCAAATGAGGTGCTGCCATTCTGTTTCCATAGCAATAAAAGAAACAAAACTTTCCCAACCTTCTACCAAGGACAAACCTCACAACTCAAGGCCACGTCGAGAAAATCTGAATAGATGAGTGGCTTTCTCCCCTTTGACTTTCATTGCAGTATTGGAAGATTCAAACTAGGTTGTCTTTTGAAGGGACATTTGTGTTCATGCCAATTCAGCCTTTGTAAAAGCTTGTGACTAGATTCACTGGAAGTCTGTCTCTCTACACTACACATACTCTGCAATTTCTGCTTTGGAATTTCAATCACTTGGAATGACCACTAGAGTCTTAAATTCTGGAACTTCTGGATTTGACCTAAAATGAATTCTGATTTTGTGTTGATAGAAAACAATTTCTTTATACCACTGTGGTATCTTTAAACCTCTGGATGTGGGAAGAAACCACATGAGAAAAACAAATTTTGGGGCAGTCCAAGGTAAGCTCTTTGGAAACGATGTTTTCTATAATTATTTTCTTCTGATTATTAATACTAATCAGTGATCTTTCTGAAGACTTGGCTGGCTCACTGATAACCACCAGGTGGCAGATTCAGTCCACTCAACCACAGGTAAAACCATCAGGAAGAGGCAAGAAAATAATGGGGAGGAAAAAAATCCTAAATCACACATGCATGTGTGCACACACATCCTTGTAATTTTAGAGCCATACAATGCAATATCCACCACTGTGAATGTATTAGATCTACCTATGCTAATATGGAAACATCTACTTGATAATCTCATGCAAAAAGCAAGGCATGGCATAGGGTGTAAAATATGCTCTAATTTATGTAAAAATGCTAAAGATTTTATATGTACAGTATATATATGATTTCTGGAAGAATACTAAAAAAAATTAACAGTGGTTACTTGTTGGGAGAGTACTTAAAGTCAAAGGCTGATGTTTAGCTGGTATGCACGTTATTGAAATACTGAAATACTGCCATACTAGTTGTAAGTATGCATTGTCCAAGGCCCTCAAATATCCTCCCTGTCATTTGGGTTGCCCAACTCCTCCTCCTGCCACCCCCAGACTTCCTCATGATTTAGTAACTAAGAAGTTAATGCCTAGCATATGGGGTAGAAGTGGAGTCCTCCAGGACCCTCTTCCAGCCTTGTAGCCCATGTCTATTCTGAATATTTCATAACCTTGTCTTACTGGTTGTTAAATATTTTGAGTATAATCCTCATGAGTGTTTGGAGGGAGAAGCCTTTTTGTACAAAAGAATACACACCATGGCATAGTTTATAATAGGAAAAAAGGAAACAAAATTTTCATCAATACAAAACTGGTTTAAAAATGTAAATGGGGAAAAAATACAAAATGAAAGAAAGCAAAGAAAAATTACAAAAAATATAAAAATAAATTTTAAAAGGAAAAATGTAAATGAAACAGAAATCATCATGATGATAAAGAAACAAATCATACACTTGATTTAAAGATTTTAAGTATAATTTAAATTATAAATTTGCTTTAAAATAATCCAGTGTTGGAGAAGCGGGCTGGGTATCATGAATGAGATTAGTCACAAATTGCTAACTGCTGAAGCTAGGTGACCTATGAGTTCATTATGCTCTTTTCTCTACTTTTGTACATTAAAAAATTTCTACACAGTAATCAAGTTTAAAGATGATATATGTATAGTGACATTCAAAGAACCTCATGACATTATTTAAAAAAGACTACTACAATATAAGTAGAGTTTGTTCCTGTTTATGGACAATTATGTAAATCTATTTCTTTAGACTAGAGAACATTCTAGAAGACCCTAACCAAAATATTTTCAGTGGTCTTTTCTAGGTGTTAGTATTTTGGATAAATTTTACTTCCTTCAGATTATAATTTTCTTTACAATCAGCCTATTTTAACACACACACACACACACACACACACACACACAGAAAGTAAACCTATTCTCCCCCAAAAGTTAGAAAGAAAATGTTCTGTAAATAAAATACCACTGAGGTTCATTATATTCCTAAATTCAGTTACCAGTTTTTGAGAACCTAATGTGTGCAAGGCAGTGAGCCAAGAGCTTTGCTGACATGGTCTCATTTCGTGTGCAGGACTGACTGCCCAGTGAGGACTGAACTCCCATTTGCCCATTTTCCAGATAAGCAAACGGGGACTCAGGAAACTGAGAGTTAATTTCTTGAGGTCCTACAGCTGGTAAGCGGAGGAACCTATAAGCAAAGTCGGTCTCACCTGACTCCAAAGCTCAAGGAAAATTTTGGTAAACAATGTTGTGGAGGAAGAAAATCATAATCGTCACATTCTAGCCCAATTTAATTGTCATTTTTAATATATTCTTCTCTAACCCTTTTTCGTACAGGCACATACTTTTACATAATTGTATCCACTGCATACATACCATCTTATAGCTTTGTGCATGAGCATTTCTTCATGTCTCCACAGGTTTTCAAGTAGTCACTTAACATCTATGTAAAAAAAAAACTCCATTGACTGTAACATTTTGGCTTTTTCATCCTTTGTTTGGGGCGGGGGCCACCCTTCATCACACCACGCTCGCTTGAAGGAGCGCGTACCCACGCCGTGCTCCCACCAGCCGTCTCACTCTCAGGAATGGGCTATCCAGGGGACACGGTGCCTCAGGCATCCCGACTCGTTCCGAGAGACCAGCGCGCGAGGGGAACGTACGCGACGTGCGCGCGCCGGGGGCCTGCGCCTGCGCAGACTCGCAAGGCTGAAGCTCGCGGCCGTTGCGAGCTCTCCTGGCTGGTCGTAGTCGTGGTTTCTGCGACAGTCCCTTTGTGTGTCAAGAGGCGGTAATGGAGCAGCCCCTCCTTGATGCGCTGGGCCCGCAGGCGCTGCTTCGGTTCTGTCCGCAGGTCCTGCCTGGCGCCGCTCACAGCCGCCACCGCCACATGGATGTGAGCGGTCCCGAGGTCCTCTTTGCGGCGACGGTGGTCCTCCGGCCTTTTTTAATTTTAATTTTTAATATTATCTATAATATTGTAATGACCATTACATTTTTGCAGTTTCATCTGTGCATCAGTTTCTCCTCGTTGAGCTGGTCCCTATGGTTATAATTACCTAATTTATAATCCAGCAACAAATATTTATCAAATAGGCGTTTTGGACAAGTTGTTTTGCCAGGCCCCATGGGGGCACAAAGTGACATGGCGAAGTCCAGGCCTTCAAGAATGGCACAGTCCGCACAGGCAGGCAAGAACAGAAGAGGGAGGGCAGTTGGTTGCTGGGAGCTGGCCTGTCTTCTCCTGCCACGTCCTCACAGGAAGCAGACACCACGTCCTAAGCAAAAGCAAAGCTACTCTTTTGTTAGTGTTGCAGCCTCCTTTCAGATTGTCACCTCAATTCTAACCCCTGTAGCATTGTCTTCTCACCTAGGGTGCTCCACCCATCTGCTTCCCTGACCTCATCTCCCTAAGATCTGGCTAGGGCCCCAAATACAAGGGAGCACAAACAGATAAGGTGGCCCTGTCACCTGATGTTTAGGTCTTTGCTGTTTATCCAGCCTCTTGGCGTCCTTTCTAGCCTTAATCTCTACTCCACACCGCACCCTAGGCTCAGACCACCTGCAACTCCTGCCTTTCTTCAAGGCATTGTCTCTTGTCCTGGCTTCACAGCTCACTCAGTTCCCTTCCTGAGACGACCTAGTACCTGCACACTTTCCAAAGGCAAGGTGCAAATGTTCAGTATCCCCAGCATCTAGCATGGTACTCACAGCAGGAGCTGTAAGTATTTGTGCTCTTAAGTGAGCATGTGTAGGTGTTCCAGAGTCATTTCATGACTTTGAGTCTTAAGTTTCCTCATCTGTAAAATGAATTTAATGTTACGGTTCCATTTAGCTCTAACTGGGTTTCTCAAGCATTAGTCACAGTAGAGGAAAACATTTGTTTCATTTTTCAGCTGATTCTTAAGCAAATTTAGTTCAGTGAACTAATGGAAACCAGTCACTGACAGAAATTTGAGTTATAGCTGTTGTTGTAACGCTTCTGTTGGTTCCTTGGCTCTCATAGCATTTTTTGGTGTTAATTTTATTTTTTATCAAATCTACAGACATTTAAAAATCAAATCATGTTAAAAATACATTAATGAAATGCTACAATTTCTTCCCCATCCCTCTTCTTGGTTCTGTTTCTCAGTGTGCTCTCTAGGGATTCCCTAGAGACAATTATTTTCAACTCTTTTAGCTATTTCTTTTGGAACTTAACTTCATGATCCTAAATCATTTGTCTCTGTTTGTTGATTTTTCAATTTTAAACATCCTCTATTGACTTCCTGCTATGGTAGATGAGGATTTCACATATTCATTCTCCTGCCATTTCCCTCCCACTAGTTGTGGTCACAATTCACTTTTGTGTTAAATCAATATATTTTTACATAAATATATGTGTGTATGTATGTACCTTACTATATCTGCTTTCTTATACAATTTTTTTTTAAACCTGGAGTAATTATATAATTTTTCTTAGGTTTCTATGTTTCTATTGCTAAATTTTCTGGTTTTTTATTACAAATGCTTTGTGACAAATTACCACAAATTTAGTGGCTTAAAACAACACCAGTTCATTATCTTATAAATCAAATCAAGGTGTTGACAAGGCTTTGTTCCTTCTATAAGCTCTAGGGAAGAATAATTTTCTTTCCTTTTCCAGTTTCTAAAGGCTGACCACTTTCCCTGGCTCATGACCTTTTCTAGATCACTTGTACCTGACCGTTTTCTGACTGACTCTCCCACCACCCTTTTATAAGGATGCTTGTGATTACCTTGGGTTCACACTAATAATCCAGATAATCTATCTCAAGATCTTTAACTTAATCATAGCTGTAAACCTCCTTTGGAACAAAAAATTATATATTCACAGATTCCAGGGATTAGAACATAGATGTTTAGTTGGGGAAGGAGCATTATTTGACCTACCACAAGCTCCAACAGATCTGTGAAATGCCTGTCAGTATTATTAGATGATCTAACAGTGTCAAGTTCTGAGTCTTGGGGTCTTGCACATGGGATTTGGTTCCTTCTAGTTCACACACATAGGCTGTAGCTTTTTATGGTATGCGAACTGAGGAGGTTATTGTGCCAAACATACATTGACGTCACTTGGGCAGCATTGTCCCCTCTCTCATTCTCTCTGTGTTTATGAGATTAAACCTCGTTTAATGCTGAACTCTGATTTTAGTGGGCTTCTGGAAAGAAAAAGACAAATAAGTGTGATCAAGAGTGATCATGTTTATCTGGTAGTTGTCTTTCATGCCAATTTATAGGGATTTTTGTTTTTCTTTTTATGGAGCCAGGAAGGAAGAGTTTTGACTGTAATTCAGGCAGATGGCTAGGAATGAAAAACTGGGAAACCCAGTTTAATTTGAGTAACAGAGCTAATTTTCCAGAAAATTCTGTGCAGGACCTGCTGTAGGAATTTCTCTTTACTTTGGAGAGAGCTAGTGTGACCTGATGGAAGAGCAAGGGCTTAGGAGTCAGGCAGACTTATTTTTGTTCCCAACTCTGCAACTTGCTACTTCCATGACCTCTCTGATCCTCATCGTCTTGGGATAAGAATAATTGATCACTTTTTGTGTGCCTGGCTCACAGTAAGCACTCAGTTATGGCAAGTTTTAATGCTTTCAAGTCAAGCCTACTGGGTGGCAAAGGATGGGATGTGATTCTGTAGTCAAGACCCTGTACCAGATCAACAGCTTCCAGAATCTACCATCTGTGCTTCCGGCCTTCCCTGGGTTCTTCCCAATTTGTCTCTAAATATTGTTGCTTTGACTCTAAATGGTGTAACTCTCTGCTTTTTTCCCCCTTAATTCATCCAGGGCCTCCTGACCTAGAAACCAAGACTGCCCCATATTCCTGCCATGTACCCCAGCCCTCTCGTCTACTGCACCTGCTGGGACCCTTGCAACTTGGGACCACAGAAGCTAATCAAGACACCTCAGCCACCAAAAAAGACCTCAACAGGGAAGCCCAAGTAAGGATTGCCTGGGATAGACTATGGCCTGGAGGCTTGGGGTCCATCTACAGCCTTCTTTCTTTCACAAGATTTTCAAAACAAGTTGGCAGCAAAAATCCCGAGAGGGCCAGAAAGCCTTGCTTTGCACAGCTTTCCCTGCCAGCCTGTTAGCTGCGCATTGCTCTTGCCAGTCCTGCCTAGGTTTGGTGTCACTTTCAATGAGGGTGTCTCAGAGTTAGTTAAGCAGAGAAAGGGGGGCTTCCAACCAAAGGGGCCCTCCATGTGGGATGAAGAGCTTTGGGAACTGGGGGACAATCTGCGCTGCCAACCCAGGGACCCCCCAGAACCGTGAACAAGTGTGAAGGCATTCAGCCTGAGGTCGCAAAAAGACTGTCCGTTGTCAGCCATGTGTTCCAATTTTGGGTCTCTGTGCTGATCTGTCTAATCTGGGAGTACGAAAACAGGCTTCTGAATTTCCAATTGTCTCTTTTTTTTTGCTACTTTTTTTTTCCTTTCAGGCTAACTCTTCCTCCAGCTTCAAAAAAACAAAATTATGTCCAACCAACAACAAAACCTGTTGTCTCCCCAAAGTAAGTACTTGCACGTCCATGGGTTGGGAACGGTTTGAAGTATGTGAATACAACAATCTCTCTCCTTGGCCTTCACACCCTTGCCTGACTCGAACTAATTGCTTCCAGGAAGGTCAGGGAATTGCCAGGGCCTACTGTAATTTCCCTCTAGCCTCAGATCCTACATACAGATTCTATGGCCCTCTACACCCACAGCATTCAAAATCACTACAAAGGAGCTCTCATCTGAGGTGCCCTGACAACGGTTTCCCTAAAAGGGTACAATTCCTGATTCCTGTCATAGGCAAAGAGCCTCCCATTGGTGGTGTTTATCCTTTTACTGATCACTTTCCTGTGTCTAAGATTTTATATAAATTACAACTCTGTGTTTACTTATATATTTAAAATTTTGCCCACATTTTATAAACTCAGAAGTGTAACTTAGTTTTATGTTTTTCATGAGTCTTTGTATTCCATTTGTTTATTTATTTGGAAAATCTTTATTGAGCATCTATTATTTGCTAAGCAGTGTTTCAGGTGTGCGGAACAGCAGTGAACACAACAAAGGCTCTGCTTTCTCGGAGCTTACAGTTATTTATGTATGGAGATCAGGGAAAGACCCTCTGTAAAGAGGACAGCAGAAACCACATTGACATCTGGGCCAAGTACTCCTGGCAGAGGAAGTAGCTACTTCAAAGGCTGTGGGTGGGAACTTGCTTGGCACATCTGGCCTATTCCAGGAAAGCAAAGAGGCCAGTGTGATTGGAACAGAGAAAGTGAGGATAGAGTGATGGGAGCTGAGCTCAGAGAAGTAACAGAGACAATGAATGTGGCTGGCAGAATAATAGTCCCCCAAAGAGGTCCATATCCCTGGACCCTGTGACCATGTTCTGTTACTTGCCACGGGGAAACTAAGATTGCAGATGGAATTATGTTTGCTAAACAGCTGACTTGAGGTGGACAGATTATCTTGGATTGTCTAGCTGGGCCCCCTGTAAACATAAAGGTCCTTATATGTGAAAGAGGAAGTCAGAGTATCAGAGGAGATGTGACAATAGAAGCAGAGGTCAGAGAGATGTAATTACTGACTTTGCAGATGGAGGAAAAGGCAAGGGACAGATTTTCTCTTAGAGCCTACAGGAGGAGTAAAACCCTCCCAACACCTTGATTTCAGCCCAGTAAGATGACTTTGACCTCTAAAACTGTAAGATAAATTGGTATTGTTTAAAGCAACTAAACTTACAGTAATTTATTAAAGCAGCAATAGGAAATTTATACAGTGAATAAATTTGCTAGCCACTGTAAAAGGACTTTGGCTTTTACTCTAAAAGGGATGCTGTATCAACTGGTAGTGTTGCCATAATAACAACAAAAAAGACTGGGTGGTTTAAGCAACAGAAATTTATTGTCTCACAGTTCTGGAGCCTGGAAGTCGAAGACCAAGGTGTTGGCAGGTTGGTTTCCTCTCAGGACTCTCTCCTTGGCTTGCAGATGGTTGCCTGCTTGCTTCCTCTTCACATGGTCTTTCCTTTGTATGTGTCCATCTCTGGGGCCTTTCTGCTTGTCCTCGTATCTCTTATGAGAACACCATTAAGATTGGATTAGGGCCCATCCTAATGGCCTCATTTTATCTAAAGGCCTTATCTCAAATAGTCATATTCTGAGATATCAGGGGTTAGGGCTTCAACATATGAATTTGGGGGTATGGGACACAGCTTAGCACCTAACAGCTGGGAAGCCATCGGGGATTCTAAGAAGAGTGACATGATCCAACTTGCATCTTTGGAAAGACTAATCTGGCTTCTGCATTGAGAATGAGGACTGCAGTGGCCAAGAGCAGAAGCCTTGGGAGAAGCCAAGGGAGACCAGACAAGATGTAATTGCAGGGATCCAAGCAAGGGATGGTGGTGATTGAACCTGGCGGAAACAGTAGTGAGAATTGGTCGCATTCTGGATATATTCTGAAGGTACAAACCAATAGTATCTGCTAATGGGATGGGTATAATGTATGAGAAAAAGTAAAAAGAGTCAAACCTGACTTCAGGATTTTTGGCTGAGCAACAGGAAGGATGGAGTTGCCATTTTCTGCAATTGGAAATTACAGGAGGTGCATATATGTAGGGGCATTGAGCTTAGTAAGTTCAAAATACCTCTTAATATCCAACTGGCAATGTCAAGTAAGCAGCCGGGTGAACAGATCTAAGAGGTCTGGGCTATGGATACACATTTGAGAGTCATCAGCCTATGGTACTTAGAGCCCTGCACCCAGGTTAGATCTCCAAGGCAAGGAGTGAAGACAGTGGTAGGAAGGCAGGCAGAACTGAGCCCCAGAGCACTCCTGTTGAGAGGTGGGAGAGATGAGAGGACTCGACAAGGACACTAAGAGGGAGTGGCCAGGGAAGCAGATGAAGAATCATCTACCTAGTGTCCTGGAAGCAAAAGGTAAAAATATTCAAAGAAAGAAGGTCTGATTATCTGTTTTAAAAACTGCTGCTAGTCAATTAAGATGAAGCCTGGCAGTACTGTTGGATTCAGTAGCCTGCATCTTGGTGACAGCAAAGGGAATTATCTCAGTGGAGTGGTGTTGGCAAAGCCTGATGGGAATTGGCTCCATGCGTAACAAGGGATTCACTGAATGCCTGTGTATGAGTGAAACAGTTCCTTATTGTATGCCTTCTCTGTGCTGGCACCCTGCCTGCATGATCATACCTGCGGATCTTATCTAACTTCCATTTTAATAGTCAAGCTCAAGGCCTCAGTCACCCAGTGCCTCTTGTTGGGAGAGATCTCACTAACATCCACAGCTCCGCTCTGGCTGCCAGCATTAACCCTTGCCAGTATTGTCCTCCTCTGGCTTTGCAACACAGTGATGAACACTTTGTGGATGTTTTTAAAATTCTCTATCAAAGATCTCCTGATTGTATCTATAACTTTCCAGGAAAATCCTTCCAGGCAAATTATTCCCTGCCATCTTCTAAAACCAATTCAAAGAACACACACTTGGTCATTGTAGTCTGTCCTGGGCTCCATGTCAGCCGGCCTCCAAGTTCTGCCTAGGTAGCACTTGGGAAGGGAAATGGAGCAGCCAGGCACAGGAGGGCTCACTGCTCCTGCCCTCACTCTTGGGAAGAGGCTCAGGTAGACATTGACATGACCTCCAAAGGGGCACAGGAAGAAACTGCTCACCAGTGAACTTGTAACTTGGGGCTCTGTCTTCAAACATGCCATCTTAGCTCTCTGAATTACATCCTGTGTGTGAATCCTCTAATTTTCTTGCAAACATATAATATGTTTTTTTGTATAAAGTTTTCAATTCTTAAACATGAACTATAACTCAACTGTTGTAACCATGTTTCAGCAGTTCTTGGGAGTTTTTGTTTTTGTTTTTTATGATATCAGGAGCCTTGAAAAAATGGCAGTAGCTGGATGCTCTCAACCCTTGAGAGACGTAATTAACAAATTACTTTATCTGCTGTTCTCTGTGGCACTTAACTCTTTTTCTTCTATTTTCAGTGTTTAGGTGCCTTTTTCTCTCTTACACTCATTCCATTTCTTTTGGTACAAAGCACTGTGGTTTGCATATATTAACCACTCATTGAATGCATTAAATGAGAAAATGTTGATTGATGTCAACAAAGTATCAAAATGTGGTCAGTGTAATTGGAGTAATATGAGTAACAGGTTCTCAAAGGACAAAAAGAGTAAAAATGAGTCAGTCTGGATTGATCTTACCTTTTTCTTTTCAATGAGAGAAACCCAATTGTCTGACAAAATGAGTGTCTATATAGACACACTCTGACCCTTTCAGAAGTTCTAAAGTTAATGCAATGCTGTGGAAGGTCTCAGTTTGCTCAATGAGATTTACTAAGAGCAAAAAAAGGCACATAAACTCAAATCCATGGTCAGCTTTTTTAAAGAGACCCAGTGGTTCCCAACAAAGCTTTCCTAATTCAAAGAAAACAGACCAAATTATCATTGTGGACATTTGAATTGGGAACATATGGTTGCTTTAAGTTACATTTAAATGTTTCTGAGCACACCTTTCTCTTACAGAGTGAAAAGCCATTTAGGACAACAAGAGGAGAGCAATAATTTACCTTATGTGAGTAAAAATGGAAAGAGGGTGGTGGGATTACCAGTTATTGAGTACCTACTGTGTGCAGGCATGGGTCCTTTATACATACTTACATCACTGAATCTTTGCAATGATCCTATGAGGAGATACCATGCCCTCCTCATAGTACGTGGCTGCTAAATATCAGGACCAAGACTCGAACTTGCCTCAGCCAGACCCCAGAGGGAGTGTTTAATTACCTCTCTACTGCTTTGTGTAGGGCAAGGAGAGTGTTCCAGGGAAACCAGATGGTGGCAGTCAGTCCAGGCTGGGGACAGCTCATACCCAGATGCAGGGAACCCTCTGCTGCACTTGGAAATCCACAAGTATGGGCGAAGGGCAATCAGGACATCTAGGGGAGTAGGAGCAGGAGGTTTTGGAGAAAGAGATAGGGACCAATCCCTGAGGGATCTTGACACCTGCCTAGAAGTTTGGACCCGAACTTTTTGATGTCCAGGAGCCTTTATGGGTCTGACACAGGCATGAGACCAGGTGAGATTTACATTTTAGAAAAAAAACTCTTTGGTGGGATATAATTGGTGCTTTTTACCACTTTCTGCTTTTATCTATTTTTTCTTTCTCTCCCAAACCTCTTAGAAAAGGATCATTTAATCCCTTAATGGTAAGGAAAAAATTAAACAAAAATTTCATAGCCTTCCAGGAGGAAAGGATGATGAATTTAGGGGTGCCACACTGAAAGCAGAGAGGCTCACTGGGGAAGTATCTCCAGGGCTAAAGAGACAGTTGGTGGTGGCCTCAGGCTATGTCAGGGCCAAGGGTGTGAAAGGATAGAATGAAGATGAGAAACATTTAGGAGATAACAGTGGCAGGTCTTGTATCCTGCAGGGCTGTCCTGCACAACTCTAGAAGGCACAATTGTTTCTGGGTTTGTGACGGCTGGTACCCTGCCCAGATTTGTTGTGACTTAGCATCTAGCAAGGGACAGAGAAAGGGCTGACTTAAAAAATTTTTTTGAACTGTGCTAGGCATTTTCTCATATATTATTTTGTTTTATTCTCACTAATCCCTTTGAGGAAGTTATTATCCTTATTGTCTGAAGAAAAAATTGGGGCACAGAGATGTTGAATAACTGTGGTTGGTGGCAGAGTCAGGATTTAAACTCAGTCCTATCTAATTTTGAAAACTGAGTGATTTTCATAATAATCAGCTACCTCCAGGCTTCTGACCATGATGGAGAACATAGAGGAGGAACAGGGCTGAGTGTAGAGTATGGAGTGGGTGTCAATGGCTGTTTTGGATCCAGCTGAGTCTTGCAGTTGGACCTCAGGAAAGAAATCTGGAGATATGATGGTGAGTAGTAACTGGGAGAGGGCACAGGAAAGACTTGGGCGCTGGACTCCCATCTCATCTCTGTGTTTTTAGATGTGAGTAGGGCCCTAGTAGACTTGGAAGAATCTCAAGATGCTGCAATATTATCTTACCTTCCACCTTGATGCTCAGGAAGTAATCAACGTGTCACCTGGCTATCGCCTCTTTCGGAATAGGGAGCAAATTTCCGTCACCTTGGGAGATGAGATGTTTGATAGGAAAAAGCATTTGAAATCAGAGACCATGGACAAAGTCAAAATTTCCAGGTAATATCTTTGGACCAATATCCAGCTCCTCAGACCTATCCTTGCCTGGCTGGGCCTGGCCACAAGATAAGCTCCAAATGTCCAGTCCCAGCTGCAGAGTCCCTGTTCTGGAGGTTCTGTGGCGTCGGTTCATGCCTCAGCTGTAAGCCCGCTCCTCTGCACACTGCCTCTCTGCTCCATCAGTCCCATTCTGATCAGGATGAAGGTCAGGTCAGTCAGCTGACCTGGAAAATGATGGGTGTAGTGTGATTCACACTAGAGAGCGATTTTTCCTGAAACTAATGCGCTGATGAAATATTCATAAAACAGTCCAAATTTGTGGGGTGAGAACTCAGAGTAAGTCAGGGGTCCTGGGAAGCCCAAGTACGCCTCCCTTTTTCATTTTGTACAAAGATATCACTCAGTTCTCCCTCCGGGAGATGCAGCATGGAAGAGTCTGGCCTAACTGCATCCTAGTTGAGTACACTGTCATCCTTTCTGGTACTCAAGTCCCACCTACTCTCTGTCCTATGCCATGTAAACGCAGTCCCCACATCCTTTTCATTCTGCCTCCAAAGTCTCTCATACCTTCTCCGTCCCCATCTGGTAACTTCCTTTCTGCACTATTGCAGTGGCCCCCCAGTGAGTATCTCTTCCTTGGGCTTTAAATTACTGTGAAAAAGTATTTTTTTCAGACAGAAATTTAAAAGACCAATAATAACAACAGAAAACACACACACAGACTAATCACCTACCTATTTGTAAGTATGTAGAAAAGTTACTGCCAAACTGTTAGCAGCAGGAAGGGATTTGAGAAGGGATTCAGACTGGGGCTAAGCCCACTATTGAGAGAGGTCCTGCGTGAAGACACCCTGATCTGATTTGGCCTAGAGAAACAAACTCCAGTCTCTGTCTTCCCCCCACTGAGAACATTCAGGCATTGTTTTCTTTGCCCTGCTCATCCAAGGCCCTCTGCAGGAGGAGATGGGCCATGTACCCACAGTCAAGCCAACACTCTCAACCACTTCTCAGCCTCAATAAGAAAGCTGTCACTGGTTGTGGCATAACAAAATACATAGTCCACACTTGTTTTATTCCCTGGTAAAGCTGTGAGTATTGTTTGCACTGAAGATTGTGTTATGAGTCCCCTCTTGTTCAACCTTCTCATACCCTTTCTTCTTTCTCATACTTTGAGGCCCTTTCCTCCTACATCTTTTTGTTTTTCTCAACCTCTTGAACCAAGGACCTCCTCTCTGCTGCACTGCACACAGTGTGGCTTACCACCCTGTGTACTCTAGGTCAACCAAATACAGCTGAATAATCTTAGACATCATGGAGGCTCCAGATCCAGAAGCACAGAAAACTCTTATCAACCTGAAAGCCACTTTTAAATCCTCTCCTCATCCAGTTTCTGACCCATTTTTTGTCTGATTCACTGTCAGCATCAATTTTATTCCCCATCTTTTAATTTCCTAATTTCCTGAAATTCTTCCCCCTCCGTTTCAACTATCACTACTAAATCAAGGTCAAACCCTAATAGATTTGTGACATATTCCTCTTTCCCTTCTATTCAATAGGCATCCAAACCACCCCACTCAGTTCTGACTAGCTTAACAAAAAGGGTCGTGTTTAAGGCTCAACTACCCTACTGCCAAATTCCTTCTCTCCACTCTTCTGCTCCTCCTCTCCCACCTGAGTGATGGTGGAGTGGGTGCAGAACATGGCTCTCACCAGGCCACAGCCATTCATGCTCAGGAAGAGGCTTGACTTGCATGAAATAGAAGCTCTGTGGATGATTGAAGAACTACTTATCCCATAGGACTGATATCATTACTGACCTAGAAGAGCAGATCTCAGAGCTGACGATGATAATAGAGCAAATGAACAGAGACCACCAGTCTGCCGAAAAATCGGTGAGTGATCCTTAAGCTAGCTGACATCTCTATGGGTATAGGAAAGACCAAGATTTTCAGATCACCTGCTATCTGTCAGGCATGATGCCAAGGATTTGACTCATGGGAGCCATGTTGTCCAGGCAAGAGCTCTGAAGGTAGGACTGTGGTTACCCAGTGGTCTTTCTCTGTCCCATCCTCGTCCATAATTGCAAGAACTCAAGTTCTTCCTCAAGTCCTAACTCAATTTCTGGGAGTTCTCCTGGTGCCTCAGGTGTTTTCAATGCCCCTGTCCTCTCCACATTAGAGGATGCCAGCCATTTCCTGCCTAGTGATGAGATTAGCTTCAGAGGTTGTGAAGGTTCTTGCTTAGGGCACCAGCATGGTCACTGCTTCCAGTGTTGCTCAAAGTTACCCAGAAGCCTCCGTGACCACTTCCTGTTGCTGTTGAAACTACCAAAACCCACACTTCAGATTCTGTTGATGTCAACTGCAACTCTGTGTTACCTGGGGATTTTGGTGACACTTTCTTTAGATTTTAACATCAGTTTTATCATAATCTCTTCTTTCACCCTTTGAGCAGGTGTGGCAGGTTGCCTGGTCTGGAGTGATAATCAGAATCCCCCACCATCTTTCCTGTTGTTATTGAAACACACTTGTAAAGGTTGAAGTCAGCAGGCTCACCCCTCACCCTCTCATCCCCTCCTAGATGCTTCTGAATCCTACAGGGACCTAGCTTGTGACTCAGACTGAGCCCTCCCCTATTATTGAGTCATTACTATATTTACCTGAAAACAATGCCAGGTTTATGGTTTCTTTCTACCAAAAGAACCTTTATTGGGCAAAACACTCATTTTGACTCACTGAAGCATCAGTCCTGCTGAAAATATAGTAGAGATTATTTCCATGGAGGGATGTCAGATTGTGATCCTTAAAATTCTCCCATCTAAAAAAATGAAATAAAATTCTCCTACCTCTGAACACCCCAAATTGTTGTGTGATCATGTGCAAGGGAGGAGTGCTGGTGCCACTGTTTATCCAGAGAGGGACAAGCACAAGCCCTGAACCCTTGTCTCAGATGGCAGCGGGTGCTAACGAGTTTGGAAGTGTCCTTTCCTCCTGAGACAGTGACCAGAGGGTCTCATGTGTTAGAGTGGAAGTGAGCAAATCCTGCCTGCTAGGATACAACCATTCTGCCAACAAGGATTTATTAACACTGATTTACAGTTCACTGAAGGCAGGGTCTGTGTCTTAAACTTCTTTGGATTTTCCAGGCCAAGCTCTTTGTTCAAGAAATGATTGTTCAATTTAACTGTGTATCCAAGTGTCCAAAGGCCATGCTCTTACAAAGAGATCACAGCCCAGCGGTGGAGACCAGACCTGCTCACAAAACCTTGTAGTGACAGAGATGGTTTCCGTGCACCAACACTATGCACTGATTACATACCAGACAACATAGAGCAAGGTGGAAATTGTTCTGTTCCCTCAGTAATGATGGAGAAACTCAGGGAGTGGGCTGTTCCCCATGAATGAGAAGGCTTCTCAGAAGTTGCAGACTGGAATGGGAGTAGAGTCCTCAATCCTGTGTTGCTAATGATGGCCTCATTTCCAGCTCTCCAATGAAATGGATCTCCGCTGTGCTGAAATGAAGCAGAGCTTTGAAAATAAGAACAGGTATGTTTTCTAGCACAAGCCCTTGTGTACTGAAGGCCTGAAGCCCCCTGCATCCTTTCGGGATTTTATTTCACTGTCATTTCAGACAGAGCCAAATGGGATTGAGTGGCAAGGGGTTGGGGGAGATCGTATACACATCTTTGGGGAGCAGGATGGTTTGATTTGAGGCCACTGACATGTAGCACAGAAAAGGTTATTCTTGGTTTTGCACTTTCCCTTCCAATTATTTATTTCCATTACAATCTCCCTTTTTGCTGATTGCTGAGAAGAACCATTTTTTATTCTATATGAGATTTCTGTGATAAACAACTGTTGTCCCCAGCCTAGCCTCCTCCTCTTCTCCTACTTTCCCTACTGCTACATCAAGGCCTGGGCAAAATGAGAAGAAGGTATAGGAGGGGCAGGAGCCACAGCCCCAAAGACCTACCAAAGGGAAGTAATGAGGTGTGCTGTCTATGTGGGTGAGGACACCCACAAAATCCCCTCCTTGCTACTTGTTAGGCACCACAGTAGCCTCAGAAGCCCCAGTGGAGAGAAGTTTTCTAATTGAGTCATAAGCTTGCTTTTTTAAGCAGACATTTTTAATTAATTAATTAATTAATTATTTTATAATAGACTTTATTTTTTAGAGCAGTTTTAGGTTCACAGTAAAACAGAGTGTGAAGTACAGACAATTCCCACATACACCCTTACTCCACACCTTCACAGCCAATGCCATTATTGACATCCCACTCTACCATGGTGCATTTGTTACAATGGATGACCCTGTACTGACAAATTATTAGCACCCAAAATCCATAGTTTGCATTAGAGTTCACTGTTGGTGTTGCCAAAACACATTATATGTTTCTTTAATTTTTTTTGTATTACAGTTGTCCCATTTTTTTCTCCCCTTTATTCATCTCCACCCTGTACCCCTTCTCCCACCAGCATTCCCCCACATTCATTCATGTCCATGGGTTGTACATATAACTTCTTAGCTTCTCCATTTCTTATACTATTCTTAACCTCCACTGTCTGTTTTGTACCTGCCATTTATGCTTCTTATTCTCTGTACCTTTTCCCTATTTTCCTCTCCCCCTCCCCATTAATAACCCTCCATGTGATCTCCATTTCTGTAATTCTGTTCCTGTTCTAGCTGTTTGCTTAGTTTGTTTTTAGTTTAGTTTTGTTTTGTTTTTTGTTTTTTTTTTTTGTTTTTTAGGTTCAGTTGTTGATAGTTGTGAATTTGTCATGTTACTGTTCATATTTTTTATCATATTCTTTTTCTTAGATAAGTCTCTTTAACATTTCATATAATAAGGGCTTGGTGATGATGAACTACTTTAACTTGACCTTATCTGGGAAGCACTTTATCTGCCCTTCCACTCTAAATGACAGCTTTGCTAGGTAGAGCAATCTTAGATGTAGGTCCTTGCCTTTCATGACTTTGAATGCTTCATTCCAGCCCCTTCTTGCCTATAAGGTTTTTTTTGAGAAATCAGCTGATGGTCTGATGGGAACTCCTTTGTAGGGAACTCTCCTTTCCTCTTGCTGCTTTTAAGATTCTTTCCTTATCTTTAATCTTGTGTAACTTAATGATGATGTGCCTTGGTGTGTGCTCCCTTAGGTCCCACTTCTTTGGACTCTCTGTGCTTTCTGGACTTCCTGGACTTCTGTTTCCTTTGCCAGATTAGGGAAGTTCTCCTTCATTATATTTTCCAATAAGTTTTCAATTTCTTGCTCTTCCTCTTGCCCTCCTGGCACCCCTATGATTCAGATGTTGGAATGTTTAAAGTTGTCCTGGAGTTTCCTAAGCCTCTCCTCATTTTTTGAATTCTTGTTTCTTCATTCTGTTCTGGTTGAATGTTTATTTCTTCCTTCTGCTCCAAATTGTTGATTTGAGTCCCAGTTTCCTTCCCTTCACTGTTGGTTCCCTGTATATTTTCCTTTATTTCACTTTTCATAGCCTTCACTTTTTTCTCTCTTTTGCGACCATACTCAACCATTTCTGTGAGTGTCCTGATTATCAATGTTTTGAACTGTGCCTCTGATAGGTTGGCTATCTCTTCGTCACTTAGTTGTATTTTTTCTGGAGCTTTTATCTGTTCTTTCATTTGGGCCATATTTATCTGTCTCAGCATACCTGCTATGTAGTAAGGGGCTGAACCTTAGGTGTTCACCAGGGTGGGGCAACTCAGGCTACACTGTGTATGTGGGGGAGGGGTCAGAGAGGGAATAATACCACTTGCTCAGCTCTCCAGCTGGCTTTCAGTCACTTCCTTCATTACCCACAAGCAAATTGGGCCCTTCTGATGCTGATTCCCATGTGGGTGGGTTTGTGTATGTTCGAGTACCCTGTGGGTATCTCCAGCGAATTCTCTGGAGTTATGAGGCTGGGAGTTTCTCCTGCTGCCTCAACCCCCACAGCTGTTTTCACTCAGAGGTTTTGAAGTTTTATTTCTCCACACTGAGACCCTGGGTTGTGCAATCTGTCTCGCTCCCCAGTTTTTCCTCCTGGTTTATCCACACACAAATGTGGGACTGCATGCTCTGCCAGCTGCTAGTTGCCCAGCTACCTGTCTCCACCCCTTCTACCGGTCTGTATGAATGTCTCTTTAACTACTTGGTCATCAGACTTCCATACAGTTCAATTTTTTCTGGCAGTTCTGGTTATTTTTTGTTTTTAAATTTGCTGTCCTTCTTTTGGTTGTGTGTAGAGGCAAAGTGTATCTACCTACACCTCCACCTTGGCTGCTTTTTTAAAATTGTTATTTATTGATTTTTTAGAGAGTGGAGAGGGGGAGAGAGAAAGAGAAACAGAAACAGAAAGAGACATCAATTTGTTGTTCCACTTATTTATGCATTTACTGGTCATTTCTTGCATGTGCCCTGACCAGGGATCAAACCCACATTCTTGGAGTATTGGGATGATGCTCTAACTAACTGAGCTACCACCCTGCCCAGGTGCATTTTATGGGTTTTGACAAATGTATAATGACATGTATCCACCATTATAGTATCACACAGAATAGTTTTGTTGCCCTAAAAAATCTTCTGTGATCTGTCTCTTTATCCCTCTCTCCCCTCTAACCCCTAGCAACCACTGCACTGATCTTTTGACTGTCACCATAGTTTTGCATTTTCCAGAATACAAATAGTTGGAATAATACCCTGGCAGCCTTTTCACATTGGCTTCATTCACTTACTAATGTGCATTTAAGTTTCTTCTGTCTTTTCTTGGCTTGACAACTCATACAGCCTTTCATGTCAACACTCACCTTAGAAGCTAGTGCAGCCCACAGTTTCAAGACTGTGTTCTTAGGGACCATCTCTGGCACCCACTGGCTCTATTCAAAATAGTTATTGGTAAAAACAAGAGTCCTTTCCCCACTTCTGTGGCTAAATCCCAAGAGAATGCATCAAAAAGTGAGGGTCTCCTAGCCTGCCCACTGGCTTCCTGTGTGAGGGAGGAGAGATGAGATCAGGTGAATATAACAGCTCAACTCTGGACTTCTTTTCACTGATGACTGTGGCCTTCTCCTGGGGTCCCACAGGGAGCTCAAAGAGGCTCACATAGCAGAACTCAAGGAGTTGGAGAACAACTACAAAGCAGCCTTAAAAGCAGAGAAGTTGGCTGCCCAGGAAAAACTAGGTACGTTCAGGACCTGGAAGAATGACTGTGGTGAAGGGGCAGGAGGCTGACCATGTAGGTCTAGGGCTGAGGAACTCTCATGGCCACAGATGGGCTATAGCTGAACTTTCAGAGTTTCCTGCTGAAGCTCAGGGAGAGGGAGTGATTGAGAATGAAACTGAAAAGAGGGAAGCCATGTCTACCACTGTCCTTCCTATACCTGGAAGATGGAAAGACCTGTGACCAAGTTTTGAGATGCAAACAAGTTGCTTAATATCAAGTCTCAGTTTCCCCATCTGGGAACTGAGGACAATAATACTTTCATTATCAGAATGAGAAAGCACTTTTTAAAGTATATTTAAAGTTCTGCAAATATAATACTATTCTAATTAAGCAAGTTTCACCACCTGTAAAATGATGATGTTCCATTAAATTCTAACTGATAACACTGTATCTTGCATTGGCCATTTATGCCATTGTTTATGCTGCCCTTGAGAAGAAGAAAATGTGTTTTCTTCAGAATTCTGGGTTTATAGTCTAATCTCCAAAAGAGAGAAGGAGAAATTTTATAACCTTTTCTTTTTCTATTGCCTTTCATTTTTTAAAAGATGGTATTTATACCTTGCTGATTTCCCAGTTTTTAAAAGAGATCATGCATTGTTTTAAAAATCAATGTACACTTGGAAATGTTATTTTAAAAAGAGAGAGGCAGGTATGTGCTATAAGATTTTGCTTCTCTTCTCCCAAGATTCAGGTTTACCCTGGGGCTTAGTTCTCTGATTTGGTGTCCATCATAATTGCCTGAGAAGCATATTATCAACAGATACTGGACCTCCTCTGAGAGCTCAGTTCAGTAGGTTGGGGGTGGGGGTGGGCAGGTGTCCAGGCATCTGAGTTTCTAATAAGATTCCAGAGTGATTCTTGAGGCACACCATGGGTTTACCTCTTAAGGGATGAGTTTGAAGTGGGAAGAGTATGCAAAAGAGCTCACATTTGAATTTGAAAGTGTGCATTTCAGAACAGTAAGGATGACGATGTTGTTTTCCTTTTGTCCAGAGGAATTGGGAAAGGAATACAAGTATTTGAAGACTATGTTTCTTATGTATCAGGTGAGATTCAGAGCTTCTTGTTGGATTATGAGAGTAAGAGAAGCAAGGCTCATTCTCTTGCTTGATGATGTTGGGATGAATCTAGAGCTCTGGCCCGGAAAACAATTTCATTAGATTCCCAGCATCCTTGGACCTAAATGACGTACACTAACTGGGCCCAGAGAGAAGAGTGAACCTTCAGACTGTGATGGCTTCCATGTGTGACAAGTCAGTCACCCCTACCCTAAAGGAACACATTGAAAAATATGTTTGTGATTACAAAAGTAATGCCTTCTCTGTGTTTTTTTAAGGAAATATATAAAAACCAACAAGAGCAACAACAGAAAGAAAAAAACTATTACTACCCCAAGACAGCAGCTGTTAATATGTGTACTTTGTGACATCTTTGATTTTAGTAAAGTGCTGGGCCAGAAGGAATAACTGTTGTAAAGGCCTTCAATACAGTCATCAAATTGCCATCCAGAAATACTGTACTACTCCCACTAGCAGAACATGGGGATGCCCTACATCTTAGAACATAAGCCATTCACTTAATCAGCTAATTCGATGGAGGCCCAGGGACAAAGTTAGGGCAGGATTTCTTCCTAGGGGGATGAAAAATGGAAGATAGGGAGTGGACAGGGAAGGGCTGAGGCAGCAAGCCCTTTGGTGACCAACTAATCCCAGTTCGCCCAGGACTTTGGGGTTTTAGCACTGAAAGTCTGAAGTTCCAGGAAACAATTCAGTTCCAAGCAAACACAGATAGTTGATCACCCTATCAAAGGAGGAAATCAAGTTAAGCACCAGCACCACCTCTGAAATTCTATTAACCACTCACAGTGTAAGTTTTGAGCTTGTATTTCAAACTTATTTTTCAAGATGTATCTTCATACAGTCAGGGAAAATGTCATAGACTAGAGCCTAAGAGAAGTATCAGGTTGATAAGCAGGTAAGCTGCCCCAATTTCCTGCGTGTGCTTTGTGTTTGCTTTAAGCCGGGCCTCTTCAGAAAGTGTGATGTCTCTGGAAACTGAGCTGCCCACCAGCCTTGAAGATGATTAGAGAACCTCTGTTTAAATGGCCACAGTTACAAGTGAGCTCTGATGCCCTGGCCCAGTATGAATTTTGCTGCTGACCTGACAAGGAAGGGAGTCAATATTCTGAGACCTTATTAACAGCATCTGGGGCATGGGCCTTTCCCCTCCTGTGGTCCCACCATTTCGAAGTCTGAGCCAACCCACAGGGGCTGACATCTGGTTAGGCTTATTTAACTTCAACCACAAAGGAAGTTACATTTGCTGAGAGAAATGGACACGCTCTGAAAAATATCCTATTGTTTTCTGAATGTTCAAATTAACTTCTAGGATTTCCCTTGTTTCTTCATGTGCTATTTATGAGTGATTTGTGCATAATTCAAAGGGAGTTGATTTGTGAATCCTCAGCATGGGGAACCCTACCTGTTTTGAAAGGAAGCCCAGTCCCAGTGGGCAAATACCATGCAGTCTGACTTTGAGGCTTCTCTAGCTCTCAGAGGGCTGGGCTGGAATTTACTTTCACCAGTCACCCATATAGGGCCCTGCGCTTGCCCCCCGCCTCCACTGCCCCCAGCAAGGGTCCCAGGTGAAGGAGGCTACAAAGGGCCCAGTGCTATGCCTTGGGCCAGCGTGCAATCTTTTTCAGGGGCCTTTTCTTCATGAGTCCTTTGTGCCTCCATAGGACAGCATTTATGATGAAATGGAAGATAAGTGGTCAAGAAAGAAGGCAGAATGGGAGAAGGATGAGAAGTTGGAGCGGGAAAGGATCCTGCTACAGCAAAGTGAGTACTTCTGACTTCTTAATGATAGGTGCACTAAAAAATTGCCATTAAGCTTAGTCTCAACTCGAGGAAGGCAGCCATGGATTTACTAATGGTATGAGCTGCATGGTTAGACTCCTGAATGGTAGGTGCCTGGAGTTCTCAAGAAAGTGACAACAAGAGTGGAGTGTTTTATGAAGTTCAGTCACCTGAGGTTCTAAGCCTGTACCTTCCAAAACCCACTGAGTCCAAGTTTGGCCATAATAGGCTGGCACAGGCTTTGGGACATCTGTAAAAATGTGGGCTTGTTATCTAGATACAGGTTGGTCAAAAAGTTCTTAAATTAGGTTTTAAATATTCAGTTGTTGGAGGAGGGGCAGTACAATCCATTGTACTAAATTGTATTCTATATTTCCACCCACCCCTAAGTAAGCCATGTTTGGTACATATATATGGATATAAATATATATTGAATTGAGATATAATTGACATATAACATTGTATAAGTTTAAGGTATATTATATATTGATTTGATACATTTATATATTGCTATATATTTTTAATATTTCCAACACTTAGCACAGAGTTGGGATCATACAAAGTACTCTGTAGGTGAGCCTCCTACTCAACTGAGCATCTTCATAAATGGAAAAGGAAGAGAGGAATTTGTGGAGATTCTCTTCCCTAGCCTAAAGGACTAGTTGAGGTAGGAATGGGCCCTCTACAAACCTATTCCTCATCTTACCCCAACCTAATTCATATCAAATTTAGTTGATTTTAACAAATTACTCACTTAAATACAGATACTCCCTGGGAAAGTTAATTCATAAGGCCATTCCTACCCTGGTAGGGATGCTGGACTACTAGAAGTTAGCATGAAGACCCAGAGTTAAGGCTGGGAATGAAGTGTGGAGCTGCTCCTATTTGAGGCTTTGCCTAGAATCCTGGTGTAGCATAGCCCAGGTCATCTCCCAAACTCCTAACTACTCATATTACACTCATTCCATGTTGTCAAAGTCCAAGTAAAGATGTGACAACCAGTTTTGGAAGACCAGCTTAGACTGCTGAGAGTGTAGCTCTGTCCAGACTTTCCTGTGAGGCCAGGAGTTGACTTCTTATCCATCCCCAGCACCATAACGCTGAAGAAGAAATTTGGGTTAGCCTCTCATTTCTTGTTCCTCCCGTTCAGTGTAGATTTGGTCTCTGCTGACAGGTTCATTTGCCCCCCCAACCACCCCTGCCCCAGCCAAACCATTTTAAGTGTACCTCTACCCAGAGCTAAGTACAGAATAAATTTTATTGCTGGAAAAGTCATAGAGCTGTACTTTGAGATAAGATATTCAAGAAAACATGGTGATTACTTCAGCAGAGAGAATAAAGAAAATAATAAGCAACAGGTCTAAAATAAACTACACAAAAAGAACAAGCTGCATTACAGGTAGATCCCACAGAGCTGATGTGATTGAGAGCCACCGCCATGTTGGACTCACTCCCAAGACTCTCCAGGTGTGCATCGGCCTGAGTACCAGGCTGAAAGCACCTTGGGTTTGACCCAGGCTGGACTTTCTATTATCCATAGATATGCTGGTTTTCTCTCTGCATCTGTTTTTTTCCACATTTACACCTCTACGTGATTTCTTCTCACCTCCACAGAAAATAAGATGACAAAAAAGTTTGAGCTAGAATCAGAAGAAGAAAAGAAGAAAATAAGTGATTCTTACAGTGCTGTCTTTGAGAACCTCAGTCGAGAGAAGGAGGTAACTCAGCCCAAAGCCCATCCATGGTTGGATGTGCAGTCTTGGTGGGACATCCAATTCCTAGGTGTGCCCCTGTGATTAGGCAAACTTTTGTCTTTCCGGGAATATTTCTCCTTTCCCAGCTTCCCTAGAAAATATGCAAGTAGATTGACAGTCTTGCTGTCCTTTATCTAGATAGCCACACCACAGGTTATTGGAATGAAAATTATAATTAACAAGAAATAATAGAATGTGAAACATAGAAGCTAAAATTCCCTATTTTGCCCAAATCCTAGTCTCTGAATGTTCTTTTCATTTGTGACTATGGCTGAAGAGAAAGGGTATTGTTGCAAATTAAACTAAGCAAATTTGGTCATGTACACTTTTAGTAAATGAGGGCAGCTACCTAAAAGTTAGAAGGTGTGAGGGTTAGCTATTCCTGTGAGTCACTCCACTGCAACCTTGACACTGACAGCAGGTTATGATGAAAGCAGATCTCAGACCACAGATCTCAGACATGTGGGCATTTACTACACAAACATGTGTTTGCCAGCAGGTCCAAGCAGTTATATCACAGTTCTCTGAGTTATTGGGTGCATGAAAGATTCATCATAGGCATATGTGATGGTATTACAGAAGTAGGTTCCAGTGATTTTTCTGCAACCACTGTAGTCAGTGTCAGGCAACCAGAGCTCCTCCTCAGCAGGACACAGAACCATTTGAGAGTCAAGTCTTGGACCCCATTCCTAAATACAAGCTACAGGCTTATTAGATTGTTGTACCCATTTCATGCAAAGTGGAGAGTATCTCTAAAATATGTTAGATATCTTGAATATTCCATTTTTAAGAGCCTATATCAAACCACCATGCTAACTGAAAAGCCACTAATTTCACCAGTAAGAGCCCATGTATGGCATTCACTATATTACTGAGCAAAACAATAATGAGGAGACGGGGTGTGCTCTGCAATAGTGCTTCTAGGGTCTAGGGAGCTCAGATGTCTGAACAAGCAGTAGCAGTTCCTCTTAGTGGGAAGAGATTTTATCATCTGTGTGCATCTCTTCTTCCTGTAATGACACTGACCATGAATCTGTAAATGGGTATTCTCTTTCTCTCTCTCTCTCATATATATGATTTACACTTACAAAATGCACAGATATTAAATGTACATTTTGATGAGTTTTGACAAATGTGTATATATATCCATGTAACCAACACCCGAATCAAGAAAGCACTCCAGTGTTCCTTTCCAGTTAGTCCCTGTCTCCCTCAAGACTTGCCCCAAGCCAACTACTCTTTTGATTCCTACCACCAGAGATTATTTTTTCTTATTTTAAACTTTATATGAATGGAATCATACAGTATATGCTCTTTTGTGTATAGCTTCTTTATCCTCAATATAATGTCTGTGAAATTTATTCATCTGTTACATCAGTTATTTCTCCCCTTTTATTGCTCAGTGGTATTCTTTTATAGGAGTATCACACAATGCATTTACCATTTTCCTGTTGGGGGAGATTTTGGCTGTTTCCATTTTTTTACTTTTATAAAGCTTCTACGAATATACTGTACAAGTACTTTTGTAGACATATGCTTTTATTTTTCTTGTATATACCTAGGAGTGCTATTACTGGGATCTAGGGTAGTTATAAGTTTAACTTTATGAGACATTACCAAGCTATTTTCAACCATAGTTGTAGCATTTCACTCTTGCATCTTAAATATATGAGAATTCCAGGTACGCCATATCATTGACAACAGCCGGCATTGATAATCTTTTAATTTTGACCATTCCAATGGGTCTGAAGTGGTATTTCATTACAGTTTTGGTTTCTCTAATGACTAAATACGTTGGACAATTATTTATATGCCTATTGGCATATGAATAATATATGTATCTTCTTTTATGAACTATTATGTCAAGTCTTTTACCATTTAAAAAATGGGTTATTTATGTTTTTATTATTGATATGTAGGAGTACTTTTTGTACTTTGGATACAAATTTTTTGTCAGATATATGTGTTCCAAATTCTGTCTCCCAACATGTGGTTATAAATATTCTGTACAAGACCTTTTCATTTTGCTCATCTTCTCTTTCAATGGGCAGAAGTTTTAAATTTTAATAACAGTCAACTTATCAATTTTTTCTTTTATGGTTACAGCTTTTTGTGTCTTCTTTATGAAATTGTTGCCTATTCCAAGGACATGAAGATATCTTATTTTTTTTAAAAAAAGCTTTATAATTTTAGCTTTCATGACTCTATGATCCATTTTGAATAATTTTTGTATGTAAGATAGAGGTCATAGATCATTTTTTTTCCAGAATGACACCCAGTTGTTCCAGAGTGATTTGTTGGGGAAAAAAAGCCAGCAACACTTTTCTTTCTCCACTGAGTTGCCTTTGTGTCTTTGTTATATTTGAGAGGGCGGGGTGGACTCTCCATTCTATTCAAGTGTTTACCTTTAATTAGGTCAACACCACATTGTCTTAATTACTGTAGCTTGAAATCAAGAAGTAAAAATCTAACTTTGCTCTTGTTTTTCAAGATTATTTTGGCTTTTCTATATTCTTCGTATTTCTATATAAATTTTAGAATTATCTTGTCAAGAAAGCCTGCTGGTATTTTGTCTGGAATTACCTTGAATATAAAGTTCAATTTTTGGAGACATATATATTTAACAGTATTAAATCTGTGTACAGGCCAGAAAAGCCTTTGATGAAAATATTTTTTTAATATCTGTCAGTGCACTAATGTTGAACATGAGTGATATTCCCATTATGTAAGATCAACCTGTGATGTCATTAGTTTATAACATGTGCTTCATGAAACCAACATCTAAACTTTGGTAAATATTATGTTTCTCAGTCCTATTCTCGTTTTCCTAGTCTTTGAAAGAAGTTCCAGAACCCCACTGCTGATCTTTCCAAATAAATTATTTCTAGGAACTCTTGAAACAACATGAAAAGGACACCTTGCTATTAGAGGAGCTAAAAAAGACCAAAGAGGTAAGCTTTCTCATTTTTCCTGTGGAATTAGCATCTTTTTTCCCAAAACTGGTAAAAAATAGAAAAACTAAAGATGAGTTCCTGGAATCAGGAAGTCAAAAAGAACTTTAGAACTATCTGTAAAACAAAGCCGTTTGGTATCTTTTTAGAGCTTGGTTTCAACAAATATGTAAGCAATATACTGTGTAATCTTCAATATCAAATGTCTTCCATTTCTAGGATGGCTCAAACCACAAAGGGTCTTAAATAGTAAAATGCCAGATTCTTTCCTTTAACCTCTGAAAAGTAGAATACTGCCACGTTGGAACTCTGACTCCAATCCTGTCCTTAAAACTCTGAGTGTACCTTATCCCCCAGCCTCCTCAAGGAACTTTCTCCTGAGACTTCCATGTGGTAGACACCTGAAGGGAAACTGTTCAAACCCACAAAGTGTCTTGTGGTTCTTCTGTGGTTCTTCTTTCACTGAGAATTTGGTTTGGATCCAGAATGGACATGTTTGGGAAATAATTAGCCATTATGAAAGCATGGAATGATACCTTAGAATCCAGGCAGGGCTTCAGTATTATTGGGCAAAAAGACTGCAGTGTCCTGCAAAGTAAAGGAATGGGTTTGGGAGCAAGGCAGATCCAGTGTATTCTCATAACTGCTTTGCTGATTCTCTCACTTATGTCATTTCTGGGTCTATTTCTATGAATTGATTAGAAATATTTATGGTCATAATTTTTTGCTTGTTTGCATGCCTGATAATTTTTTTTTAATTTTTTTTATTTTTTATTTATTTTATTTTAATTGTTCTTATACAGTTTTCTGTCTTCTACTCCCATCCCAGTCCACCGCCCCAGCCCTCCCCAGCTCCCTCCCATTTCCACCCCCGCTAGCTTTTGTCCATGTGTCTTTCATACTTGTTGCTCTAAACCCTTCCCCTTTTCCCTGGATATTCCTATCCCTCTCCTTGCTTGTTCTCAATTTCAGTGTCTTTGGTTATATTATGCTTGTTTGTTTGTTCTGTTGATTAGGTTCCTGTTAAAGGTGAGATCATATGGTATTTGTCTTTCACCTCCTGGCTTATTTCACTTAGCATAATGCTCTCCAGTTCCATCCACGCCGTCACGAAGGGTAGGAGCTCCTTCTTGCTTTCTGCTGCATAGAATTCCAAAGAAAACAGTATTAAAATAAAAAGAAAACCAACTGTATGGGAAAACATATTTGTCAATGAACCTCAGACAAGGGTAAAATTTATTTTAATTGTTGTTCAAGTACAGTTTTCTGCCTTTTACCCCCATCCCAGCCCACCCCCCCAGCCTCCCCACCTCCCTCCCATTTCCACCCCCCCTAGTTTTTGTCCATGTGTCTTTTATACTTGTTGCTCTAAACGCTTCCCCCTTTTTCCCTGAAATTCCCTCCCCTCTACCCTCTGGTCACTGTCAGCCTGTTCTCAATTTCAGTGTCTTTGGTTATATTTTGCTTATTTGTTCATTTTGTTGTTTAGGTTCCTGTTAAAGGTGAGATCATATGGTATTTGTTTTTCACCACCTGGCTTATTTCACTTAGCATAATGCTCTCCAGTTCCATCCATGCTGTCACAAAGGGTAGGATTTCCTCCTTTCTTTCTGCTGCATAGAATTCCATTGTGTAAATGTACCATAGTTTTCTGATCCATTCATTAACTGATGGGCACCTAGGTTGCTTCTAACACTTGGCTATTGTAAGTTGTGCTGCTATGAACATTGGGGTGCATAGGTTCTTTTGGATTGGTGTTTCAAGGTTTTTACGATGTAATCTTAGCAGTGGAACTGCTGGGTCAAAAGGCAGATCCATCTTCCGTTTTCTTAGAAAATTCCATACTGTTTTCCATAGTGGTTGCACCAGTCTGCAATCCCACTAACTGTGCACTAAGGTTCCCTTTTCTCCACAACTTCTCCAACACTTGTTGTTTGTTGCTTCGTTTATGATTGCCATTCTGACTGGTGTGAAGTGGTATCTCATTGTGGTTTTAGTTTGCATCACTCTGATAGCTAGTGATACTGAACATCTTTTCATGTGTCTCCGGATCCTCTGTATGTCTTCCTTGGAGAAGTGTCTGTTCAAGTCCTTTGCCCATTTTTTAATTGGGTTGCTTGTCTTCTTAGAGTGGAGTCATGTAAGTTCTTTATGTATTTTGGAGATGAAACTCTTATCTGAGGTATTGTTAGCAAATATGTTTTCCCATATGGTTGGTTCTCTTTTTATTTTAATACTGTTTTCTTTAGCCGTGCAGAAGCTTTTTATTTTGATGAGATCCCATTTGTCTATTCTTTCCTTATGTCCCTTGCTCTAGGGGACATATCAGTGAAAATATTGCTGCATGAAATATCTGAGATTTTCCTGCCTGTGTTCTCCTCTAGGACTTTAATGGTGTCACAACTTATAGTTAAATCTTTTATCCACCTTGAATTTATTTTTGTGTATGGTGTAAGTTGGTGCTTGATTTTCATTTTTTTGCATGTAACTGTCCAGCTCTCCCAACACCACTTGTTGAAGAGGCTATTTTTACCCCATTTTATTTTGCTGCCCCCTTTGTTGAATATTTATTGACCATAGATACTTGGGTTTATTTCTGGGCTTTCTGTTCTGTTCCATTGGTCTATCTGTCTGTTTTTATGCCAGTACCAGGCTGTTTTGATTACAGTGGCGTTGTAATACAGTTTGGTATCAGGTATTGTAATCCCTCCTACTTTGCTCTTCTTTCTCAAAATTGTAGCAGCTATTCGGGGTCATTTATGGTTCCATATAAATTTTTGAAGTGTTTGTTCTATGTCTGTGAAATATGCCATTGGTACTTTAATAGGTATTGCATTGACTCTGTAAATTGCTTTGGGTAGTATGGACATTTTGATGATGTTAATTCTTCTGATCCATGAACATGGTATATGTTTCCATTTGTTTGTGTCTTCCTTGATTTCTTTCTTCAGCGTTGTGTAGTTTTCTGAGTACAGGCCTTTTACCTCCTTGGTTAGGTTTATTCCTAGATATTTTATTTTTCTTTTTGCTGTATCAAATGGGATTTTTTTTCCTGATTTGATAATTTTTTAATTGGATGTCAGCCATTGTGAAATTTACCTTGTTGGGTGCTGAATATTTTTGTATCCCTCTAAATATCATTGAGCTTTGTTTCAGAATTCAGTTAAGTTACTTGGAAACAGTTTGAGCTTTTCAAATTTTGGTTTTATGTTTTGTTAGGCAAATTACAGCAGTCTTTAGTCTAGGGCTAATTTTCCTCACTGCTGATATGATACCCTCCTGAGCAATCTACCCAGTACTGTGTATATTTAGAAGGGTAGTCCTGCCTTGGCTGGTGGGGATGTGAACTGTTTCCAGCCCTGTGTTGGTTCTAGGGATTGTTCCACCTACTCCATGCTGGCAGTTCTTTCCCCCAACCTCATCCCCTTTGATTTGTTCCCCTCTATTATGCCACTCCAGTGGCACTGGACTTCTTGCTGTCTCTTTAACAGGCCAGGATGCTCCTACTTTGGAATCTTTGGTCTTGATTTTCTCTCTTCTCAGAACACTCTTTGCCAGATATCCACATGGCTAACTTCCTTACCTCCTTCCAGTCTTCACTCAAATGCCACCTTCTCAGGGGCCACCAAACAACCTGACACTTTCTTTTCCCTGTTTTATTTTTCCACACAGACTTATAGCCATCTAACCTGATGAAGGCAATGAAGGCAGGGATTTTTGTCTGTTTTCTTTACCACTTATCTCCAGTTTCTAGAACACTGACTGGCACATTTCAGACATTCAGTAAATAGCAACTGATTTTTATAATGAATAAAAAAATGAAAAAAAAAATGAAAAATGACATACTTTGTCCAATGCAGTTGCAGTAAATGAGGGTACTTCTCAAGTTTATGCACAGTGGGGGGGGGCCTCATTGCATGGGTAGAGCTGTAGGATGGGTAGGAGTTAAATGAGGCAGACCCCTGAAAGGTGAGCCCCATCAGGTTCACAGTTTCTTCAGCATCTTTCTGAAGTAGATCCCACATTTATGCCTTCCCATCACTTACACTGTGTCTTCCACCTGCATCCTTGGTTTGTTTTAATTTATTATTGTAATTATTTTGTTTACTTTAATTTTTTAAATATTTCCCTCACTAGAATATGTCTCCATAAGAGTAGGAGTTATATTTATCTTGTTCATCATAATATTCCTAGTGCCTAATACAGTAGTAAGAGTTTTTTTCCTTATTAACAGCCTGTTTTTCAGAGCACTGTTAAGTTTACAAAAAATTAAGCAGAAAGTACAGAGATTTCCCATATACTCCCCACCCCCACACAATTATTAATATCTTGCATTTGGTGTGGTACATGAGTTATAGCTGATAACTAATATTAATACATAATTTTTAACTAAAATTCATAGTTTAGACTAGGGTTCATTCTTTGTGTTGTACATTCTACAGGGTTTCTCTGATCTAAAAACCCTCTGTTCTCTACCTACACAACCTTTGCCACCCCTCCCAACCCTTGGTAACTACTGATCTTTTTTACTATTTCTATAGTTTTGCCTTTTCCAGAATGTCATGTATTTGGGATCCACAGTAGATATTTAATTAATACTTGCTTAATAAATGAATGATTGGTAGTTTTTGTGATAACCGGAGCTCCAGTGAGGGCTGGCTCTGAGGCAGTAGCAGTGAGGTTGTAGAGGAGGGTATACATAGATGGGTGAGACATAGAGGGGGAAGAATTCACAGGGCACAGTGACTGAATGGTGTAGGAGGAGAGGTAGCTAAAGTGAATGCTTCCCACTCTAACCCAGGTACCTAAAGAAGAGAATAAATGGGTAGATACCATCATAATAGCTCAAAACAATTTCTTCTTACACAGATCATAGAGGAAGAGTTGCTTGCTCAAGCTAGTATCCTAGAATCACTTAACACAACCCTCTACCAAACCCAGATAGAACTTCAGAGAGAGGTGAGTCCTGGGCTGGAATGGGGATGGGAGATTGTGGGAGGATCCCAGACTTCTGTGCAGCTCTGCCATACAGCTCTTGTTTGGGAAAGATAGCTATTAAAATTTACATGTCTTTCAGAAAGCTGCAGTGGGAAATCTGGAGAAAACACTCCAGACTAAGCTTGTCGAATCTGAAGAGAAGTTTAAACACACCATACAGCTCCTGACAGAGGAAAACATTCATCTGAGGTGTGAATGATGCACAAAAACATGACTCACTTGTCTTTAGGAAGTGAGAGGGAGTCGGGATGAGGAAGAGGCGAAGGTGAACCCAGGCAAAGCCACTTTCAGGAGGAAGATACTCACTGTGAGCCTGGTCACGGTATTTACCTGCTGTGGTAGAACAGTTCATTTGAAATAGTGCTGGGAATGTGTCTAGACTCCTCTCCCTTACCTACATCTTAGTTTTTATACAAAAGGACATGTGAGATTTATTTGATAATCTCTAAGTGTATTCAGTTTTGTGACTGAAGGTTATTTTTAAATCCATCTCTCCGAGGGTGTAGGGGTTTGGGTGTTAGTGGTTTACCTTAGATGCAGCTGCATTTGCTTCCTGTGGAAATTATCTTCAGGTCAGAAATTGTACTGCTACTTGGAGATGCATCTTAAATCACTGAACTAAATTTTGGTCAATACTTTGATAAAGAGAAGTTATTCATTGTGTTGATTTAGTAGAAAAATTCCTCATATGACCATTTGGTCACCCAAATGTCATATTTCATTAAAATCAAAGCCACTGCAAGTAATGAGTGAAACTGCCTGCAATGAAAGAATGAAACCACATTTCTCTCTCACACCCCTTTCTACCCTTAGAGCCTATAGTGATACATCTCTTTCTTTATAGGCAAAAGATAATTGCCAAGAATGAAGAAATATATGAAGAACAATCTGGAAGATCAACCTGTACTACTATTTATGAGGATGATTCTGAGACTGTAGAAGATAGTGGCAACAAAAGATAAGAATTATGAGCAGAAGAGTTGTTCTCCATCATTGGAGATGGTAGGAATACCATCTCTGTAAGCCTAGAAGACTCGTGTAAGGTTTTCTTGAGAAACACATATGATGAGTTTGGTCTGGGGTTGCCTTGATTCTACTTCTGTCTTTCACCATTTGCTCTTCTCTGAGTGTTTGGGACTGTTTTGATTCTCATAGAATCAAATCTCAACTACATAGATTTTTCATGACTCTTCATTGTGAAAAGTGATTTTCTCTATACCTAGAGCTGAGCTTTCTCCAGGTGTACCATTTTCTCTTCCATTTTTACAAATTTCTTTGTGAAGACACTGATCTGAAAATTTTCTTCCTATTAAATGTTGACTGTATTTTGGACTATACCTTTTGCCCCCCCCGGGGGGCATTTAGCTAGCAAGAAAGAATTAATTGGTTTGATTACAAAAACTTTTCTTTTTTACATGTGTTCCCTACTCTCCCACCTCCCAATCATGTTTCCTAAACTATGATTTAGGAAGAGTTTCTGATGATTCTCATCACCTTCTCCAAACCATTGTTAGAATTCAAGTGCCCACACTTGGCAACATAAATAAGTGAAGTGGGCTGGACATATGGAAAAACAATCCCATAGACACACTGATGGTTGGTAATTGGCAGCAACTTCATAGAGGAGATTGGGTGTCAGGGGCAGTGAGAGAACTCATTCCATTGCTGCCACACAGGAGCATGGGGTCAGTGTGGTCAAATATTTTGATGTTTTGAAAGAAAATATTCTGGTTTTTATGTGACATCTCCCAATGTTTAAATATGAACAACCATTTTTTAAAAAAATACAACTGTGTGAGTCAACATTGGGAGACTCAAGTGAAATAA
The DNA here is from genome assembly GCA_004027475.1 of Anoura caudifer. Lineage (NCBI taxonomy): Eukaryota > Metazoa > Chordata > Mammalia > Chiroptera > Phyllostomidae > Anoura > Anoura caudifer. Next base: position 127,565 of record PVKU01004967.1, read on the forward strand.
CTGTGATTTAGATATTTTCTACCTGTGAGATGTCATCAGTTAAAAACAAAACAAGCAAAACAACATCCAAGGAGCAGTAACATTAAATTATATTTTATTAAGAAGATTTCAAGTGAAGTAAAGATATAAATTACAAATTTAAAAGCATGGAAGAAGCACAGCATTGCTAGCAAAAAAGAAAATCAAACATTACAGAAGCATGCATATATTATAAGAGCAATAAGAGAAAAGGCTGAAAAGGGAGTTTGGAAAAAGATTATAGCAAATTTGTAAAAACTTTTAATTTTAATGTAAGAATTTCTTACATTAAAGCCTTTAATGTAAGAAATAATCTTCTCCAATTTGTATTTTAAAGCAACTTTCAATGGGGTTCAGGGAATATTAATTATTTTGAATTAGAGTTACTTGAGAAAGTTAATGCAAGATGGACACTCTAATCCTGTTTTATTCCCCTGAAAGCTGAAAATAAATCTCCCATGGGAAAAGCACCCTCCCTGTGCAAACAGGGTAGAAGCCACTGTATTACCAGAGATAGGAAGTACAGGGCCAAGAAGGCTTTGTAAACAAAACTCGTTGCTTTTTTTCTAATTTACTACTGGAAGACCAAACTTCTTTGTCTTGTAAATTCTTCACAAATTTATTGTTACACTGTCTAAAAATAAAATCTGCCTGATTTAATAATTTCTTTGAATCTTAGATTTCTCTGCTATCCTATATGCATGAAAGTTAACTTATTTTTCTTCTGTTAATTTATCTTATGCCAATTTAATTAACAGATAAGCCAAGGGACCTGGTGAATAAAAAGGAAAAGTCTTTTTTTTCTCCAATTTGTAAAGTAGTGTGAAGGATGGCTTGGAAAGAGAGGGACTGAAAGTACAAAACAAAACAAAAAAAAATCCTTAACAATTTGAAGGGAATTAAATTGAATGATTATGGGTTGAAAGCAGATGAGAAACATGTGAAATACATCTGCCACTGTTTTGAACCATTATGATGTTATTCTTCTTTTAAACTTACTGCACTGTTTGTATCTATTATAGTTTTTAAAAGCTTTTTTATCAAATTAAAAGTACAACTAAAATCATGACTATGGCTATTAATATCTAGCTATTGTTACAAAGCCAGATATCTGGGCTTGATTTGCATACAAATTAAATTGTCTTGACTCCCATTCTCTCCCCTTCCTGCCATCAAAAAAAAGGGGGGGGGTAAGGAGGTGCAATATTATTTTATATTAAGCCTAGTGTTATGCAAGTAAATGATAGCATAAAGTAAACACATAAGAGCAGCATCTTAATAAAATATTAAGCATAGTGTTATACATCACTTAAGAGGGAAGAAGAGTTTTTTTGTCAGAGTGAAAGTGGGCTGCGGCATCTGCTTGCCCATATTTTTCTTGTCATCTTTATTGCTCACTTCAAAGTTCACCTCTGTGAGGATGGTGAGAATATCATCACCCCTGAAAAACATAACAATTTGTCCATCTGTTAGGAAAACAATTGGTAAACCCTTTTACTTGCTGTGCTTGTGATAGTTACTGCTCTCAAAACATCAAGTGTTTGAAGTGGTAAGTTGCTAAACCAAGACCTACCACAGCTTTTCAGATAAAGGAGTTGTCTCAGAGCTCAATAACTCATCTTTGGTTTACTCAGGATCTCTAAAGACCATCAGAAACCTCAGTGTTAACATCAGATTTGGTTTCTTCCCTTCCCAGTCTGTACTCACTCTACTCCATGTACAATGTTACCAACGTCCATAATCACCTCAGTGACCTAACATCCTCTGCCCCAAATTGACATTGCTTCTGTGAGTTCATCTATGATGTAACCAAACTTCAGGCAAGTGAAAATCAAATGTCTCCTGCAATCACCTCACCTCTTTCTCACCAGCCTCTAATCTTTAATTGGGCAACCTATTTACTACCTCAACCTTGCCCCCCCGAACCTTTCAGGATTCATGGTCTGAACCACAAAATGAAAACATAGTGTTGAAATCATGGTTCACTCCTTTATCTGCCATGGAAAATTCTCACTCCTCATACACTTAAAACATAATGATATATAGAACTAGAAGGAACCTGCAGAAGATTGCTTCCTATCCATCAGTTGTGTGTGCATTTGGGTGAACTGTGACATACAAAACCATCACTTAACTAAAGGAAACACAGGATATTTAAATGAGAAAAGGATATTTTCCTACATATTGTGGCTTCAGAGCAGGCCAAATAAGTAAAACTATAAAGGGTTTCTACTCTTTGGTATTCTCTAACCATCCTCTTAAGGTTTGAGGATGGTTAGCTGTTATAGAACTTTTGACACAGTTAGAGAATATTAAATGTTGAAATGGGTTATAGCCTTTTTGGAAAACTTCTTGGGAGTTTTCCAGTTTTATTCCGCCTAAATACAGGGCTGGACTATATGACTTCACCATCCTTCCTAGCAACATGATACCCTGATTATCCTTGGAGGTGCTAAAAAAAAGGGAACTTTTCTGTAAGTATCTCACTTTTTTCTATCTGTAAACTCAAGGTTTGTCCCCTCTCCCAGTTGGCAGCTGACCTGGGAAATATAGCTATATGATCCACAGCTAGACATTTATGGATGAATGAAGGGTTGGATAGGCAAGATTTACCTGGGACATCTTTCTCTCAGGCTCTGGCAAAGTGACTGGATATACCAGGTTCCCTCCATGGGGTTTCGGTAGGAAACACAATTGTTCACAGTGGCCATTCCCAGCAGAAAGTCAGCCTCATCTGGGATATATCTCTTCTGAAGTGATAAGTCCATTTCTAAATAGGCTTCCTTTTCTTCTGAGTCAGTCTCTACAGCTATACCTTTCTGGTAGTTATCCCCTTGACAAGCCTGGATAAAAAAGATTTTGGGTTTGCCTGCAAGGGAAAGGCACTTCGAACTAGTGAAATAAGAAGTCAGCTCATGGATGGGGGCTTCCTGCCCATCGGAGCCGTAAATAATGCCCTTGTCTCCATGAGAAAGGATGCAGCAGATGAAGCAGTCTTTGTTATTGTGATCCTTGCTTTGGTAGTCTTCCAGAGCCTCGAAGATTTCCTTTGCTGTGGAGTCTTTGTAATGCACTATCTCAAAATGGAGCATACTAAAGGTGGTATGTAAAGCCTCTGAAAAGTGAAAAACAAAGAGTCATATTATACCACAATAATACCTAGACCACAGTCCAGAGCTAAAGAGAACATTGATCAGATAAAAATCTGAACCAGTCCTTAAGAATAAGACCCTTTATATTAGTGGCTGGATTCCATATAGTTATTGCCACCTGCTGAAAAAACTTCCGAGTCTTGAGGCAAATACAAAAATAAAAAGATAAAAGGAGAGTATTATTGTTGACCTGCTATTTTATCTCAACTACTCTACAAGATGAGTAAACGATTTTTTAGGCTTATTACCAAACCCATTTAAAATTTTTGTATAACTTACATAACCAGAAAACAAAAACCAAAAGAATTTTTGAACAAAAGATTCATACTTATTTTATTCCGAACCCTCTCAAAATGGCTAAAATACAATATATGGACTTCCAGCCAAGATGAAGGCATAGGTAGAAACACTGTGCCTCCTCGCACAACCAAAATAAGGATAACAAAAATTTAGAAACAAAAACAACCAGTACTGACAGAAAATTGAACTGTATGGAAGTCCAACAACCAAGGACTTAAAATAAACACATTCATCCCGACCGGTAGGAGGCACTGAGTTGGGCGACTGGGCAGAGAGGGGTCTCCGCAAAAAAAAGCAATGGCTGGCAGCCCCCATGCATGAGGAGTGGCAGCAGGCAGACCCAGTGAGGCAGCAGATTGTGGAGGGGCTTGGCGAGCAAGACGGCTGGTGGACCAGGCGGTCCCACATTCACACACAGACAAACCAGGTGAAACTGAGGAGCAAGACAGGCCACACAACCCAGGGCTCCAGCACAGGGAAATAAAGCCTCAAAACACCGATTGAAAACACCTTTAGGGGGTTAAGGTGCCAAGAGAGACTCCCAGCCTCACAGGAGAGTTCATTGGAGAGACCCACAAGGTCCTAGAATGTACACAAGCCCACCCACATGGGAATCAGCACCAGAAAGGCCAGTTTGCTTGGGGGAAGCAGTGGAAGGGACTGAAAGCCGGCAGAGTGCAGAGCAAGGGCCATTGTTCCCTCTCAGACCCCGCCCCCACATACAGCATCACAACCCAGCGACCTGGGTTACCCCAAGGTGGTGAACACCTAAGGTTCTGCCCCTCGATACATAATAGGCACATCAAGATAAAAAATATGGCCCAAACAACACATCAAAACTCCAGAAAAAAATACAACTAAGCAATGAAAAGATAGCCAACCTATCAGATGGACAGTTCAAAGCACTGGTGATCAGGATGCTCACAGAATTGGTTGAATTTGGTCACAAATTTGATGAAAAAATGAAGGCTACACTAAGTGAAATAAAGGAAAATGTACAGGGAACCAATAGTGATGGGAAGGAAACTGGGACTCAAATCAATGGAGTGGACCAGAAGGAAGAAAGAACCATCCAACCAGAAAAGAAGGAAGAAATAAGAAATCAAAAAAATGAGGAAAGGCTTAGGAACCTCCAGGACATCTTTAAATGTTCCAACATCTGAATTATAGGGGTACCAGAAGGAGAAGAGGAAGAGCGACAAGTGGAAAAGTTATTTGAACAAATAATAAAGGAGAACTTCCCCGATCTGACAGAGGAAATAGACTTCCAGGAAGTCCAGGAAGCTCAGAGAGTTCCAAAGAAGTTGGACACAAGAAGGAACACACCAAGGCACATCATAATTACATTACCCAAGATTAAAATGAAGGAGAGAATTCTAGAAGGAGCAAGAGCTAAGGAGACAGTTACCTACAAAACAGTTCCCATCAGACTGTCAGCTGATTTCTTGAAAGAGACCTTACAGGCAAGAAGGGGCTGAAAAGAAGTATTCCAAGTTATGAAAGGCAAGGACCTACATCCAAGATTGCTCTATCCAGCAAAGCTGTCATTTAGAATGGAAGGGCAGATAAAGTGCTTCTCAGATAAGGTCAAGTTAAAGGAGTTCATCATCACCAAGCCCTTATTATATGAAATGTTAAAGGGACTTATCTAAGAAAAAAATAAACAACATGTACAGTAAAATGACAGCAAACTCACAGTCATTAACAACCACACCTAAAACAAAAACTAAGCAAACAACTAGAACAGGAACAGAACCACAGAAATGGAGATCACATGGAGGGTTAGCAACAGGGGAGTGGGAGGAGGAGAGAGGGGGAAAAGGTACAGAGAATAAGTAGCATAGACGATGGGTAGAAAATAGACAGGGGGAGGGCAAGAATAGTGTGGGAAATGTAGATGCTAAAGAACTTACAAGTATGACTCATGGACATGAACTAAAGGGGGGAATGTGGGTGGGAGAGGGTGTTCAGGGTGGAGGGGAGTGAAGGGGGGAAAATGGGACAACTGTAATAGCATAATCAATAAAATATATTTAAAAAATACAATACATGAAAGTTTCAAAAGTCAAGTAGAACTAAAAGACCTATGCAAAAAAACTATCCCCTCTCTGCTCCTCTGTATTACCCAGTCATATTCCATGAAGGTAACCAATTTCAACTTTTAACTACTTTTTTTGTAATTAACCTCCGTTTTGTAATAAATTTGGGTATACTGCTATTTATTCATTGATAATGTTTGACTTTTGTATTGAATTCCTATTACAGGTGATGAGCTTTTGGTGCTCTTATACAATTATTTACCATTTTTAGTTCAATCACTAGTAATGTTTGTATTACTAGTACTATTTAAACATAATATTATTCAATTATGCTTCCTTTCTTATTAAACTTTTGTCTTTCATGGAATTAGAAATTGCACTATTTTTTATTGCTTTTTTTCTATGTGCTTAACATTATTCTCCCCCCACCCCCCACTCCCACCCCTGCCAAATTTGCTCATAGAGCCAGTCAAACTCTTTCAATATCTCCTGGCTGTCTGTCTGATTTCTGAAAAAAAAAATTGTATATGCTTAAGGGGTACAACATGATGATATACATAGTGAAATGATTAAAGTAGACAAGCTAATAACGTATCTCCACACGTAGTTACCATGTATATGTGTATGTGTGACAAGAGCACCTGAGTCTCCTAGCATATTTCTGGTATTCAACAAAAGTATTATTTTTATTGATTCCAGAGAGAGGGGAAGGAAGAGAGAGAGGAAGAGAAATATTGATGTGAGAGAGAAACATCATCAGTTGCCTCATGCATGCACCCTGAGTGGGGACTGAACCCACAATCCGGTCATTGCCTTGACTGGGAATCACA